>JALPQI010007869.1:0-58484 GCA_025490895.1 Thaumatotibia leucotreta | reverse complement strand
ATGCATCTATGATATGAGGTAAATTTAACTAGTTGAAATGTCTCTTATCTAATGGGTTTTGTAAAAAGATCCTATTGCAGATGTAGCTTTCGATAAATCAAACAAAATTCAATAATCTAAAATTTAAGTACCTAAAATCACATAACGGGCTTGTGGTGACGGCAGTAAGAATACATTTGTCACCACCCCAACTCCTCCTACGGGTGTCGTAAGAGTCGACTAAGGGATTGAAGTGTCACTGACCACTAGGTATTTGATAAGAGATTGATGATGGGCAGCGGCGTCATCATAGTGGACACATTACTGCGATCGCCAATCCGCTTGCCCAACGTGGTGATTATGGGCATATACCTCCTAATGCATTTTTAAGCATAGTTAGTAGGAGAGGCCTACGTCCAGCAGTGGACTATCATAGGCTGATGATGATGATGATGAAAATTTAAGATCCACTTTTGCATTATTTTACCAAATCATTGCTACGCATAGGCTACGTTCAACAGTGGACGTCTTTCGGCTAATAATAATGATGATGGCTCTCACAAATAAATTATCAGAAACAGTAATTAGTTACATTTGCCTCAATCGACCGTACTCATCATTAATAATTATTTACCGTGTAGTGTACCCACTAAGGAGACTTGGAAGTGGACTTACGGTACAAATTTAATCCGAGCCCGACTGAGAGTTCAAAGTAATGGGTAAGTAAATACCAGAGATGCTTTTGAGTGAATAATTTTACATCGACCTAGGATACTGCTAATACTCTGGCAACTGGGGATTTCTTTGGATTTGAATATAATTTACTTTAATTAAGTCTACACAGTCCACCTTGTGACGGACCTACCCACGCTGCGCCTTCCGGTACGTAGCCGCCACTCGGTGGAAAGGTTCCCGCCCCAACGGCCATCGGTTAAAGATGACCTGATGACCTGGTGAAGGTCACAGGAGTCCGCTGGACCGGTCATTGTGGCAATCTTTGGGGAAGGCCTATGTTCAGCAGTGGACGTCTTTCGGCTGATATGATAATGATGATGATGATGAAATCTCCACAGTCGGCCACGTATCGGAAAGCGCAGCGTGGGTAGGCTCCCCTCAAGGTGGACTAATGACCTAGTGGAGGTCGCAGGAGTCCGCTGGATGCGGGTAACGCAGGACCGGTCATTGTGGTAATCTTTGGGGGTGGCCTATGTTCAGCAGTATTTCGGCTGATATGATGATTAAGTCTCCACTCGAGCGCTTTTCGACCCCATCGGCTATCTACTCTACCACTTCAGCTTGCTAATCTGAAGGGCTTTGTCGGTGATTTTAGTTCGTCTACGGATTTTGTCATATCTGATTCGTTCATGTAGAGAAACCCCGAACCTGGCCCTTTCCATAGCTATCCTTTTTTTTTAGTTGGTGGTTTTACAGTACGTACCGTAAGACCACCAACTTCTAATACTGCAACTACACCTGCTCTAATACAAAAGGCCGCATCTCTCATAGAGCTACTACGAGACATGCGTCCTTTTGCCTTAGCACGGCAGACATATGGTCCACAATTTCCACTCCTAAATAAGCATCAGTCTGTCCCAACCTATTTTTTGGCTTCGTCCAAGTTTTTTTATTGTTGTTGACATCATTGTATATTTGCATAACAATCACATCCAATGAAAGATACTCGATTAACTTTTGGACCATTGTTTGGAGTGTTTGGACTATAGTTAGATAGTCACGTTAATATATCAAATAAATCATATAAAGTTCCCCCTTCCATCATTCTGTAATTTCTATTGCAGTAAATCCTTGCTTAATATCTCAAAGCCGTCGGATAAGAGGGTTTAAGTCAGTTAATTCTGTTCAAAGTTGGAACTAGTTGACCGGCGAGAACCGAAAGGCAAATGTAGCTTATAGTTTAATAGTGGTTGCTTCTTTGATGGAAATCTATGTAACCTTTGGTAACTATGTATAAATCTGATGACACGTCAAACTATTAGAAAAAAATATTCCCGACGTGAGGTAAAGAATAATTGTCGAGCCATTGGTAAAAATGTAAAGGCAAACATGTTTTTGTAATGGGTCATCATCATCATCATTTATTTAAGAGCTTGGCTCTTGTCGATGGAGTAATTTCCATTCTATTCTATTCTCTGCCTTTTCCTTCAGCTCGCTATACGTTTCAACTTCTATAGTTTCCTTCAATTGCTCCATGTAGGCTCTCCGTGGTCTTCCTCTTTTTCTTTTTCCTTCGATTAAAACTTGTAATGGGTAGGTATAGACAATAATTCCAGAGTCGTGGAAGTCATGTATTTTTGTGCATAATGTATTATTAAAAATCATCATCTTGTTCGCATCCAGAATAAAGGCTTTTCTTAATTTGAGGGGTAATTTGAATACAATATTATTATTTTTTTAATGGCGAAAGTAACAACAGTATGCATGTTACTTTATCATTCCCAGAACATGGACATTGTCGTGATCGTGACGTCAATGAGAAATGTCAATATCAAAATAATTAAACTTTTGTTTCGTAATTTGGTCATGGCAACCGTTTACCATTAATGAAACAGTACCATACCGTCGTTTCCAAGAAGCATTTATTTAAAACTGTTTCTGAGAAATTATTCTATTTCATCGACAGAAAAAGCCGCTGTTTCGTTGATTGCATATCATATCATTAACCTATATCAGTATCAGGCCACTGCTGGACAAAAGCCTCTCCCACTGCCTATCTATATGGATGCTTTAGGAGGTAAATGCCCATAATCGCCACGTTGGGCAAGCGGGTTGGCGCTGCTGCCCATCATCATCAGTAAAAACATTTCTTCTTTTCAAACTGCTGTAAGAAAGACCTACTTGTAACTTATTCTTGCAAATAAACATTTCTTTTCTATTCTATTCCATTCTATTCTATTCTAAAGAAAAAAAAAGTCAGTGACACATTAAGCCCTTAGTTGATACTTACAACACCCACGGGAAGAGTTGGGGTGATGACAAATGTATTCTTACTGCCGTCACCACGCGGCAAGATTGCATATAACAAATGCATATTTTGGCGAAAGTTTCGGCGTTTTTATGTCGCCATTTTCTTCTCGACAAGTATTGTCAGCCTCCGTAGCTTAGTTGGTAGTGACCCTGCCTACGAAGCTGGAGGTTCCGGGTTCGAATCCCGGCGAGGGGATTATTTGTGTATTTATTTATCACAAATATTTGTTCTTTGGTCATGGTTGTCTATGTATTTAAGTATCTATATGTATCTATCTATTATATATATCGTCGCCTGGTACCCACATCACAAGCCTTAATTGTGCTTACCGTGGGACTAGGTCGATTTGTGTAAGATGTCCCAAGATATTTATTTATTTATATTGTTCCAAGAGATGAAATTTCAAAGTACACGTAATTAAGTACCGATACCTAGTCTAGCGCAATCAATATTGTTTCTCCTCGGCCTTCCATTTTGGTAATAATTGCGATGACAACAATGACGATAATTATAATGGTTGGACGACAATGACGTATCCGAGCGGTGAAAACGCGCCTCGGAAAATCACCCAAAGACGTAATGGGTTCGAGACTCACTAGCGTTAGCGAACTTCGTCTTTTATTTGTTTTTGCATATTTGACAGCATTTAATTATCTACCAGGGCGCAAGTAATATATGCTTAGATTAAGGAACAAGTTATTAACGGCAAAAAGTAAGTCAATCATTTAACGATTGAAAAATTTTCTTCCAATCAACCGTCCACACTCTTACTTCCGTATAACTTATTATATTATAATTTATACCATTATACTGAACTTACCTTCCCGTGGTTGTCGTAAGAGTCGAATAGTTAAGGGAAAAATATCGAATAATGAAAATGTCACTAAGTATTTATTTATTAGAAGATTCTGTTCATGAGGCCGTTATTAATTTTGAGAAGCGTCGCTTGGAAGACCTCGATGCTAAACGTCTCAACAGAAAAACCCGTCCAAAGCCTTCCTATACCTACACGTATAACAACAAAGGCGAGTTGCACTCATGTTGCACTGTGCGCCCTGTAACAGAACCTTTAAAAGCAAATTCGGTTTTGCAAGCCATGCTCATGACCACCGCTCGTGATGGTCATGAAGCCAGGTTTCGCCATTGACGGATACGTCAAGGAGGACGATATTAGAAGGTTGAAGATGGGCAGCAACATCATCACAGTAGACAAACTGCTGCGATCGCCATCCCGCTTGTCCAGTCTCGCGATTATGGGCATTTGCCTCCTAATGCGTCCAATGCGTCCATACGCAGTGGACTGAGATAAGCTGATGAATGTTGAATGATGAATCACAATATTGTTACTTTTTTTATGTAACGAAGGTAGACAACTGAGCTCTCAGTCCACCTGATGGAAAGCAGGAACTGAGGCCCTTGGACATAGCGATCAGAAAATCGCCTATGCGCTGTCTACCCTAAGGACTTAGATGGATTGCCTCTATCTATGCCAGTAATTACACCGGCTATCTTAACCCCAAACCGATACACAGCAGTGCTATTTTAGCGGCAGGTTAAGACGGTGGTAGCTATCCGGGCGGACCCTGCACTTTGTACCTATTCAACTTTACAAAAGGCTGATAGTGTGTATGTGTGTGTGTGTGTGAACAGTCAAGAATAGTTTAAGCTTCAACTTAAAGTTCTTAACTTCTTCACTTATGGATCGCTTTATATTAAATCGCTCATATTCATATTAGATTAAAATAGTTTACGAAATAATTCGAGGTTCTATCGATGGTACAGACCATATAAATTTCGCTATTTGAAGTATTCTCAGAACTGTATTTAAACTTTCGTGAGATATTATAATAAGCCGTCGGCAGAAATAATGCATTTGTCACCAGTCACCACCCTAACTCCTCCTGCGGGTTTCGTAAAAGTCTACTAAGAGATTAAAGTGTCACTTACCATCATTCGATAAAAGATTGATGATAGGCAGCAGCGTCATCATAGTGGACACGTTACATTACTGCGATCGCCAATCCGCTTGCCCGGCGTGGCGATTATGAGCATTTATCTCCTAATGCGTCTGTACGCATAGTTAATAGGAGAGGCCTACGTCCAGCAGTGGACTATCATAGGCTGATGATGATGATGATGATGTTGGTATCACCAAACATGCACATTGACTACCCAATAAGCGGTAGTCGAAGCCTACGGTGGCCTGTGACTTCAGTAAAAGTGATTGACAATTGTCGCACCTGTCATCATGGTGGAGTAGGCGTCTCCTATAATGCTTCGGCTATCAACGCTATTTTCTACGCTACGATACTTAATGAAACAACGTTGGAGTAATACCTTGAAATTGACCATTGAATATTTAAAGTACCCGTAATAAAAACCCACAAGTAACAAAGTAGTTTTTAAATATAAACTTTAAAACTTCCGCCGGAGTACTCAACCATTTTTAAGCCTTAATCAGAAACTTCGCCGCCCTGGCTCCACCACTCTCCGAGTGAAATACGACACGAATATTATAAACTGTAGCCGTACCATGAGTTGGAAAGTAAAGGATATATTAGGTTTTACTCTATACGTAATGCATTCTGTCATCTCGCACTTTATGACGGAGAGAGCACTACGGCATGCTTTACGTATCGAGTAAAACCTAACTTTACTGATACTTGAAAAATCATGGTTTGGCTACTGGTAGCCACGAAACGAGAACTTAAATAAGATGATTATTTTAAAATGTCTGAAAGCACAATTTTCTGTGTGATTTATATTTCGGGTTATGTAATAAAATGTAGCGTACCTACAATTTTTGCATGAATACAGTAAAACAAAAATCTATTCGTTAAAGCAAACTCATCAATATTAAAAATGAGCCCGCACGGAAATAACAGCCCACATTTTCTCAAGGGACTTCACTTGGCCGTGCAGTAAGAATACATATTTGTCACCACCCCAACTCTTCCCGTGGATGTCGTAGGAGTCGACTAAGGGATTAAAGTGTCACTGATCATACACTTGACCCGGGTATGTCTGAAAACTACGACTAAGACCACCGGGGGATGGGCAGCAGCATCCCTAAAGTGCGGTGGAGACACTGCGATCGCCAAACTGGGTGGTAAGCTCCCCACAAGGTGGACTGATGACCTAGTGAAGGTCGCAGGAGTCCGCTGTATGCGGGTGGCACAGGACCGATCATTGTGGCAATTTTTGGGGGAAGCCTATGTTCAGCAGTGGACGTCTTTCGGCTGATATGATTGCGATGAAACGGGTTACTCACGTAGTTTAAGTCGATAATTTCCCGACATGTTTCGATTCATTTAGAGGATCCTCAACATGGAGTACCCGCAACCAAAGCCTGCCGTGTTGGACTTCAAGTTTGTTCTTCAATTTATAGAGTTATTTTGTTTAAAAGAGCCATTAATAATCGATGAATGATTAGCATCATGCAGGCTGTGTGCGTGTTTGCTACCGTCGTGGTATAGATAACCACAAAAATAAAAATTTAAAAACAACCAACTTCAACCGATTTCTCCAAGATCGTATCATCTGTGGTTTCTATCATCGGTTTTTAACCGACTTCAAAAAAAGGAGGAGGTTCTCAATTCGACTGAATTTTTTTTTTGTTTTTGTTGTATGTATGTTACCTGATATCTCCGACAATAGTGAACCGATTCTAAAATTTCTTTTGTGATCGAACGTGTAGTACCCCGAGATAGTCCCATTGGCACCAAGTTGGGGTCTGATGATGGGATTCTGGAGAAATCGAGGGATCTCTTCAAATGTTATAGGTACATTTATGGCGCTTTTGGTAATTTTCATTCATTTACAAGAATTTGCATTCAGAAAGTAGGATTTGAGGAAACCAATGATGGAAACAAATCGGGTATCTTTGAGAAATCGGTTGAAGTCGGTTTTTTAAATTTTTAATTTGGTGATTATCTATCATCAAATACTACTTACTTACTTTGTGAGTGTAAATTCTTGTAAATGAATGAAAATTACCAAAAGCGCCATACGTACATGTACGTATAACATTTGAAGAGATCCCTCAATTTCTCCAAGATCCCATCATCAGACCCCAACTTGGTGCCAACAGGACCAATAGGACCATCTAGGGGCTTACACATTTTATCACAAAAAAAAAATCGGTTTACGATTCTCGGAGATATCGGGTAACATACATACAACAAAATAAACAGTCGAAATAATGAGAACGTCCTCCTTTTTTGAAGTAGGTTAAAAACAAATAACTGTCTTTCCTATTTGTAAACTACTATTCCCTTGTTCAATCAACGCAATAATTTTCATGATAATTGGTTAAACACAGAACACAGTCCAAATAAGCTCGGTCGCGACCCGTTCCTGTATTTACGTACACGTGTGCACAAGGATATTGTGTGTGCATCGTATTAGTTTAGAACAATAATTGCAGCCATACTGTTATGATTCCATGTAGCATAGAGATCGTATTTTTTTTTATGTTGGCACAACAAAGTGGCTCCACTCCACCTGATCGTAAGTGAAAAGTAGAGCCCAAATCGCGGCGGTAACGAACAGGAGACAATCAGTAACCTGTTAGTTGCCACCGCCTTGCTGGCCCGCTAGATGCTTCTTCATGCTTCGTTTAAAGGGTCCCAACTTATAGGTATGCGGAAACACATGTGCCGGTAAAGAATTCCACTTTTTAATAGTCCGACATATGAAGGAATTACCGAATTTCTTAGTACAAACTAATACAGTTTGGAATGATCATTGCTCTTCGAATCGCTAAACTAAATAGTGGCAGTGGGCGGGGCACATTGCGCGCAGAGCCTATAGACGTTGGGGCGGAAAGGTTCTCGAGTGGCGGCCACGTACCGGAAGGCGCAGCGTGGGTAGACCCCCCACAAGGTGGACTGATGACCTGGTGAAGGTCGCTGGAGTCCGCTGGATGCGGTTGGCGCAGGACCGGTCATTGTGGCAATCTTTGGGGGAGGCCTATGTTCAGCAGTGACGTCTTTCGGCTGATATGATGTTGATGATGATGATGATGACGAATCATTGCTCTGCAATAAGGTATATTAAGATTGCATTTAGAAAAGTGCATAGCAGGTGGGCACTGGAATCGGGTTCTATTCGAGTCAAGAAACGCAAAACGACGTACCAAAACCAGTAAAAAATTTGTTTGGTTATTTTGTATGGACTGCCTATTGTAAGGTTCCGCAGTATTCACTTAAATAAATCATTTTTGTTAACAGTAGATCATATAATTATAATTCATTAAAGTCGCTCAACGACTCAACAACTTAGAACAGGTGGCAGCACCAGCTGACCAGTTCAAGTCTGGTGGGTCGTTGGCGGGAACATACAGGTATAAGGGGGAAAAACTTGGCAGGTTGGGACATTCTGATGGTGATAATCAAACTGTGAAGATCTGAATTAAAGTGTTTGTAACTATCATAATTATAAAAAGTTGGAAAATATATTATACTGTGAGAACTTTTGGTGTTTTATCTGGCTATCCTTATAGTCAGCAAGTGGGATTAAGAACCGCAAGAGATGAGCATCCAAGACAATGGAAGTCGCAGGCTAACTACGCCCGAAGACCAGAACCGACAAAATGACAACATGTCACGCAGCAGCAGCCAGCATTTGCTAGAATTGCAGCGAGAATTAGAGCTGGAACGCGAACGAGTGCGCAACATGGAGCGCGTTCTCCAGGAAGAAGAATATAAAAGGAGTCGCGAGATTCGTCGCGCTCGCAGCCGCGAGCGTCGAAGCCCGTATAGCCACGAACGCCGCAGTCATCGCAGCGAACGACGCAGTCCACACGATCTGGAGCGTCGCAGCCCCTGTGGCCGCGGGCACCATAGTCCACGCAGTGTCACGCGCCGCAGCCCGCGTAGTCGCGAGCGTCGAAGTGAGCGTCCGAGTCCCTGCGGTCCAGAGCATCGCAGGCCGCGAAGCCGCGACCGCCGAAGTACCAAGACCCCACGCAGTCGCGAACATCCTGCACCACGAAGCTCCAAGCGACGCAGCACGTGCCGCGACGAGCACCATAGTGCTCGCAGCGAGGAGTGACGCAGCATTCAACGCCAAGGATCAAACGAGGTACCCGAACATGTATCAATTGTCAGGGAAAGATATTCTTATCGATCACGCAGTCCTTTGTTTTGTTCTAAAGATGTCGCAAACCTTTTACAAGCATTTAAAAATAATCCGTTATCACAGCCGTCAACTTCAATTGTACAAAATACCGGTAAACACATAGATGCGAAAAATATTTTACCTGAATTTAACCCTTCCAATAAAACTCAACGCATTGACATCTGGCTTAATAAAGTAAACGAATGTGCCAAAGTTTATGGCTGGGATGAACGGACTACTATACATTTCGCTATGCAAAAACTTCAAGGCCTGGCAAAAACGTGGTATGAGAGTTTAAATTCAATCTTATACAGTTGGCCAGAGTGGCAAAATAAGTTAACCTTAGCTTTTCCATCGGAACAGAATTATGGCCAGGTCTTGGAGGACATGCTTAAGCGGAAAAGTAAATACAATGAACCAATCGAAACTTATTATTATGAAATGTTGGCGCTTTTAAATCAATGTGAAATAACCGGTAAACGGGCGGCCGACTGTATTATTCATGGTATCAGTGATAGGACTATGAAGTCAAGTGCTCTAGCTTTGCGTTGTACTGAGCCCGAACAGCTATTACAATTTTTATTAAGCCATAATAATGCCCAACAGTTTCTAACATTACCCACCTTTAAAAATAAAAATTCTAATAATGCTCTCTCAACATCTATTGAAAATAGTCAAAATTCTAAAACAGGAGCAAGGCCAGGATGTTTTAATTGTAAAGAGAGAGGCCATTCGTATTTACAATGCCCTAAGCCTTTACGACATTGTAACAGATGTAGAAAGATAGGTCATACCGAAGACACGTGTTTCCTGAAGTCTGATAAGAACATCAATAACAATAAGACTGAGCAACCTCAAAAGACCATGTGTATATCGGATTCAAACCCGAGTAATAAATTTTTAAAACAAGCCTTAGTTAATGGAGTTATGCTTCAAGCGTTTATAGATTTAGGAAGCGAGGTGTCTTTGATAAAACTGTCGTCTACAAGGGATCTGGGGTTATCTCATGACCACCTAATTTCTCCTCTTAAGGGTTTTGGTAATAGTATTGTACATTCGCTTGGTTCAGTTTTGTTGGATATAACAATTGACGGGGTATGTGCTACAGTACAATGCAAAGTTGTAGAGGATCACTTACTTGATATACAAGTACTTATAGGTCAGACGTTCTCAGAGCAGCCGCATGTAGTTGTATACAAAGACGCTACAAAACTAACATTTTTAAACATAGGTACGGTTATGCCTTATCACAATCTTAGCGATATTGATGAAGAGCACCTGATAAGGCTTCATCTCGTAGGAAATTGTAGACTGTATGGCACTGCAAGTGTTAAAGCATCGACTGATGTTGCGTTCACAGGACCTATTTTATTAAATACGAATATTGTCGGGAAGCCAACGGACCAGTTTATAGTTTGTGGGGGTATTTATCAAGTTGAAAATGGTATGTTATACGTTACGGTAACACCGTGTACGCTGCCATGTCGGTCACATAATGGGTTCATCTTTGGTAGAGCTGAAAAGGTGGCCATTGTCAATCGCATTACTCACGAAGCGTCAAATATTATTTCTGAACCTGAACCTAATCTTGGTAGCCATAAACGCATTGATGAATCTCAAATAACTATTGGCGAAGCTGTAGAAGAAAAGGATAGACTTAAATTACTTAAGTTACTGAAACGGTATGAACATTGTTTTGCTTCAGATCTTGCAAGTCTAGGTTGTACAGATGTAGCTGAAATGAAAATAGAGTTAAACAGTCAGCGCACAGTAGTTTACCGCCCTTATAGACTATCTCATCACGAGCGCGAAAAGGTCCGAGGCATGATCGAAGATATGAAGGAAGCTGGGGTCATTAGAGAATCTGTCTCGAGTTATGCGAGCCCCATAATATTAGTGAAAAAGAAAGATGGAAAAATGCGTATGTGTGTAGACTATCGTATGCTCAACTCTATTACCTCTAAAGAAAGATACCCTATGCCAATCATAGAGGACGAAATATCCCGTTTATCAGGACAAGCATGGTTTATCACTCTTGATTTAATGTCAGGGTACTATCAAGTCCCAGTCTCTGAAGAATCAAAACATTTGACTGCATTTGTTACGCCGGACGGCCAATACGAGTTTAACCGTATGCCGTTCGGCTTAGCAAATGCTCCTGCAGTTTTTTAAAGAATGATGAACCATGTTTTAGGTCCAGCCAGGTTCAGTAAAGCAACTGTTTATATCGACGACCTATTAGTATTTGGAAAAAGCGTCGATGAATGTCTTGGTCGGTTGGAAGACGTATTGCAGTTACTTGATAAAGCTAAATTAAAACTAAATCTATCAAAATGTAGTTTCTTACAGAGTCGTATAGATTACCTAGGCTACGAAATTAGTTCACAAGGGATGCGACCGGGCTTGGGCAAGATTTTAAGCGTAGAAAATTTTCCGTGTCCTAAAAATGTTCATGGGGTACGACAATTTCTTGGTCTAGTCAGTTATTTTCGGAAATTTATACAGGGTTTTGCACAATTAGCCGCTCCCCTTACAAAATTACTAAAGAAGGACGCAGTATGGGACTGGACAAGCGAACAGGCTGATGCATTTCAAAAACTCAAGGATAGATTAATAGACAGGCCCGTACTAGCCATTTTTGATCCATTGGCAGAGTTAGAATTGCATGCCGATGCAAGTAAGATAGGTGTCGGCGGGATACTTTTGCAACGCTCTCAGACAACAGACTCTTTTCAACCAATAGCGTACTACAGTAGGCAGACTACACCAGAAGAGAAAAATTTTCACTCTTACGAGCTTGAAACACTAGCCGTCATATGCTCGTTGAAGAAATTTAGGGTTTATTTATTAGGGAAACAATTTAAAATAGTAACAGATTGTAGTGCCTTACGATCTACATTTCAAAAACGCGATCTGATTCCCCGGATTGCTCGTTGGTGGCTAGCACTCCAAGAATTCGATTGTTCCGTGGAATATAGGCCTGGTATTAAAATGGGCCACGTTGATGCACTATCACGGAACCCGATTGTTTCTGACGATTTTTCTGTCGAATCGTACCCAGCCGTTATGTCAATAAGTGAGGACGATTGGCTACTCACTTTGCAGTTAGGGGACTCTGAGTTAGTTAGGATAAGAGATATTCTAAATAGTGATCTAGATTCGAAGGGGTTAGAATACATAAAAGAAAATTATATCATCCAAGATAACAAGCTTTTCAAGTGCTTAGGGGGAGATAAGAACGAATTACGTTGGGTAGTGCCAAAGGGCGCACGGTGGCAGTTGTGCAGGTTAAACCACGATGACATAGGACATGTGGGTTTTGAAAAGACTTGCGATAGAATGAAGAAAAGTTACTGGGTTTCGGGAATGACTCGTTTCATAAAAAAATACGTGGGCGCCTGCATAGAGTGTGCATACGCCAAAAAGACTAGTACGCGGGAAGGACTGTTGCATCCTATTCCGAAAATTAGCAAACCCTTCCATACCCTGCACATCGACCACCTTGGGCCCTTTGTAAAATCAAAAAACCGGCCAAGTGCGAGTCGGACTCGCGCGCGAAGGGTTCCGTACCATTATCAATTTATTATTAAAAAAATACAGTTAAATCAACCTACTTCAAAAACTATAAGAGATAATTTAATCAAACCAAAAATCGTTGATAGAATTTATTATTGTGCATAACATATATTTTTTTTAGAATTTTATGTCGCGTAGTTTAAAAAATAGAGGGGGGGGACACATTTTTCAGACTTTGAGAGCTGATATCTCGAAAACGATTTGCTTAAATAAAAATGTAATGTATAAACCTTGACATCATTTTCAGAGACCTTTCTATTAATACCCCACACGCTTATATACAACTAAAAATTTTTTTCTATCCCTCAGTTACATGTATGGAGGGCCCCCACTCCAATGGTTTTTTTACAATTTAGTATCATAATCCTGTAGCGGTTCATACAACACATATCCTTACCAAATTTCGTTACTGTAGCATTTATAGTTTCCGAGTAAATCGGCTGTGACAGACGGACAGACGGACAGACGGACAGACGGACATGACGAATCTATAAGGGTTCCGTTTTTGCCATTTTGGCTACGGAACCCTAAAAAGGGACACACACATATACTTGTTGTGATAGACTCCTTTACCAAATTCATTTTTATTAAGTCTGTTAGAAACACTAACACTCAAAACGTAATAAACATCCTGGAAGACATTTTCGATACTTTTCGTAGGCCGGATCGATTAATTAGCGACAGGGGAAGTTGTTTCACTTCACACGCCTTTCGAAGATTTTGTCTGAATCGAGGCATCACACATGTCTTAAACGCTGTGGCCAGCCCCCGGGCAAACGGGCAGGTAGAGCGCTATAACCGCACAATTTTAGATTCCTTGAAAGCCCAAAATTTTAATGATCATGAAAAAGACTGGGACAAGAAATTAGGCCGAATCCAGTGGGGTCTCAATAACACGATCCAGAAAACCACCGCCAGAACGCCAGCTGAAGTAATGTTTGGACCGTCAATAAATAGTGAAATTAGGCCAATATTAAACGAAATATCAGGTGAAAGTCACGAAGATAATGATATTGAATCATTACGGAAGGAAGTTAGTGATAGGATCGATAAAGCACAACAATATCAAAAAGAGTATTATGACAGGGGTAGGCACCCGGCAAGGATCTACAAAAAGGGTGAGCTAGTTAAAATCACTAAAACAGCGTTTCATAATCAAGGCCAAAGTACTAAATTACTGCCGTCTTACGAAGGTCCTTTTCGTATCATCAAAGTACTAGGAAATGACCGGTATCAGGTGGCGTCAATTCCAGGGTTTGAAGGTACAAAGAAGAAGCATAAGACTGTAGTAGCTGTGGATCGAATAAAACCATGGATACATTTAACAGCTTTAGAAATTGATGATAAGGACGATACTGACATAGATAACAATGATTCCGAAGATGACAAGTAATTTGATTATTTATATGTATTTAATTAAGTCCTCACGAATCGAGAGGCGTTCTCAGGTCCTCGCGAATCGACAGGCATTCTCAGGTCCTCACGAATCGAGAGGCATTCTCAGGTCCTCGCGAATCGAGAGGTTGACTAAAGTCCTCACGAATCGAGAGGCATTCTAGCTTATACATATTATGTTTATAGTAAAACCTCATGAATCGAGAGGTATTTCAAAGTCCTCAGGAATCGAGAGGCAATAAATATAAGAACTGATTTATTATTCAATATTTACTATTGTTTTATACTTTCATACATAATTCACTATTTTGGTGTATACTTATCACCAGAGCTAATGTGTATATGACCCTTGTATATGTATATTATCGTGTATTACAAATAATTAATGTATAAGTAAATTAATGACTGTTTCAATCTCAGCTTGCCAAGTGTAAGGTTTCACCGGATGCGTGTATGAGGGCATACACGACATCAGGATGGTCGAGTGTAAGGTTCCGCAGTATTCACTCAAATAAATCATTTTTGTTAACAGTAGATCATATAATTATAATTCATTAAAGTCGCTCAACTACTCAACAACTTAGAACAGGTGGCAGCACCAGCTGACCAGTTCAAGTCTGGTGGGTCGTTGGCGGGAACATACAGGTATAAGGGGGAAAAACTTGGCAGGTTGGGACATTCTGATGGTGATAATCAAACTGTGAAGATCTGAATTAAAGTGTTTGTAACTATCATAATTATAAAAAGTTGGAAAATATATTATACTGTGAGAACTTTTGGTGTTTTATCTGGCTATCCTTATACTATCGTAGTGCCTACCCAAATTTGTACCGACTGCACGCCACTGGCTACTATATGATATTCTCATACTGACCAATCCGAGTCTACAAATACTTAAAAAACAAACATAACCCGGGAATTACCATTACTGTGATACTCGTAAATGGGCGTTTTCCAGAAAAAACCCTAAACTTGATTCGTCCGGATCTGGGTGCTTAGACGAGTGATCGGGACTCCTTATTTTATCTCTAGAATGCCAGATCTGGTATTACCTAGGATTTTCTTTGATGGTACTCCTATTCCTTTCTCAACTACTGTCAAGAATCTGGGTATTACCATGGATCAGACTCTTTCTTGGGCTCCACATGTAGCACAGGTCAGTAAGAAGATATTTGCATCCCTTCACTCCTTAAGGCGCCTACAGAACTTTCTACCCTTGCACACAAAAACTATGCTCGCTCGCTCTCTCTTACTTCCAATATTAGATTACGCTGACACTGCCTACCTTAACATTACAGAGGAACTGCTTGACAAGCTCGAACGGTTACATAATGTCTGCATTCGGTACATTTTCGGCTTGAAAAAATACGACCATGTTTCCTACTACCGTAAACAGCTGAAATGGCTCCCTATCCGTCGTCGCAGAGATCTTCACACTCTGTCTCTTCTCTATTGTGTTTTGTTTACACCATCTTCCCCATCGTACTTATCTGAAAATTTTAAATATTTGGCAGAGGGCAGTGGTCATCGCCTGCGTTCTAGTGAGAATTTGTCCCTTTCAATCCCTCCTCACAAATTCCGTGGTTACGATAAATCTTTCGCGGTGCGGTCTGTCAAACTGTGGAATGAGTTACCTGCTTCGCTCAGGCAGTCATCGTCGGTAGCATCGTTCAAGGAGAATTTGAAAAAGATGTGGTTATGCGATGCGGTTACCTAATCCGTTTTAAAAAAAATGGTGTTTTATTACCCCTTGTTTTATATTTATAATTATACTTTTCTACTATCTGTTATTTCTCAACTCCTTTCTTACTTAATACTTAATCCGGTCCTTTATGTTTGTATTTATAATTACTTGTTTACTTTGTTGTACTAATTTGTTGCTACTATTGTCTACTATAAATGTTTTCTCTCATCTACTCAAAGGTTAACTGGAAGAAATCCCTTATAGGGATAAGTTCGTCTTTGTACTTCCCCTGTCATTTTTTAAATCTCATGTAATCTGTGTTTTGTACAATAAAGAGTTATACTACTATACTACTACTACTACTACAAGTTGCCAATCGCTAACGCTTAATCGTCAATCGTAAACGATAGGCAGCTAACTGTCTTTGTCGCACTAATATGAAATAATGTCAGAGAAGTAAAACTACGATACGCTACTAAGCGTTAGCGATTGGCAACTTGGCTAAGCATACTAGACTGTTTGAGCTCATTTGAATCAAAATCACGAGAAAAGAATGCACTAACATTTTCGTACATAAATTTTCCGTTACCTACGCTATATATATAAAAATTTTTTTTGCATATTTGACGAAAACTCATTTAACATTTTTTACTTCTTTTAGTCTCAGAAATATGCTGTTAGAATTTTTTCTTTTCCTCGTGGGCACCTTGTATAAGTGTTCATACAAAAAAATGTGACGTGATTATTTTTTTTAAAAAAATAATTTTTTTTTATCTACATCCAATCAGCTTGTGATTTTGATTCGCATGAGACCAAGCACGTCCATTTGGAAGAATTAGGTTTCCAGGATTTTTTAGGTAACTCCTATAAGGCAATTTTAACTATGCACGAACACCGCGTGGTGACGGCAGTAAGAATATATTTTTCATCACCCAACTCTTCCTATGGTAAGCGTCGACTAAGGGATTCAAATGTCATCGATCACACATTTATTAAAAATTTATGATGGGCAGTAGAATCATCATAGTAGTCACACTGACTGCGTGAGCCGATCCGCTTGCCCAGCGTGGCGATTGTGGGCATTTACCTCCTAATGCGTCCATACGCATGGGTGATACGAGCAGCCTGCGTTCAGTAGTGGACTGGGAATAAACTGATGATTCAACAACAAAAGCACTAAGGAGCTACTTGGGCTCAAAAGACTTGAACAAACATATGTTTCTAATGGGTAAGAAACAAGAACCCACGTGCAGGTTCTGCCAGGAATCAAAGGAAACTGCTATGCACATCCTCTGCTCCTGCGGACCACTAATGTACAAAAGAAGTATTCACCTAGGCAGGTACTTCAACCTCACGAGGTACAAAATATTACAGCCCAAAGAATCTGGAACTTCCTTGACTCAACGGGTATTTGTAGGTAATTAACTATAAAACAGGGCTACCACAATAGATCGCAACCGGTCGACGCGGCAAATTTTCTGGCCCTTATCTACAATAATAATAATAAAAGCTGATGATGTGATGTAAAATGAACGAATACCTCGCTAGGATCCAAACCCAGTACCTCCAACTTCGCAGTCTGGTTCACACTGAGATAAATCTCATCAATCATAATATTGTTACTTTGTATCCAACTTCACAAATTGAACGCTCGAACAGTCTCTCTCCGTCAATTGTCATTAATGAACCACTTAACATAGCGTTTCAAGCAGAATGATGATCGAAATTGGTTTCAAGATCAAGGCGGTAATAATAACTGAATTTACTATGAGTTTGTCGTTACACTAATTGGTATTTTATACTTGGAAAATACCTTTAAAGTAAATAAGAAAAGAATGAAAGAAAAAGCTCTGCGTTTCTTTTTTATCCATATAGTTAAAAGGAGACTGCTATCCACGTATTCCGCATAACAGTCCCTTTTTAGTTTCATAGTAAACTGGAACCCTTAGGGTGCGGCTCCACTGGCGCGGAGCTGTGCAAAATTAACCAATTACATTCTTCAAATTCAAAATTCGAAACACTGTGATGCGGTCTCATTGGCCGAGCTCCCACAGCTCCGCTCCCTTAGAGTTTCGGGATGCCCGTCTGTCTGCTTGTCTGCAGCATAGCTAAGTGACCGTAAAGTCACGTGACCATTTCAATATGTATGAAATAATATGCAGGCCTAGCCAAGACACTATTTTGCTGACAGCACGAAGCTCCCATTGCCTCTTAAGGTGCGTTCAAACCAGAAGAGCATTCGCTATTCTAACCCCCCACTCTACGAAATTCGATCGTTACACAAAACGTGATTGGCTTTTGCCGTGTGGTGACGGCAGTATGAATAAATTTGTCACCACCCCAACTCCTCCTGCGAGAGTCGTAAGAGTCGACTAAGGGATTGAAGTGTCACTGACAATTATTTGATAAAAGATTGATGATGGGCAGCAGCGTCATCATAGTGGACACATTACTGCGATCGCCAATCCGGTTGCCCAGCGTGGCGATTATGGGCATTTACCTTCTAATGCGTCTATACGCGCAATACGCGCAATGTGCCCCGCCCACTGCCACTTCAGTTTAGCGATTCGGAGAGCTATTTCGGTTACTTTGGTTCTGCTGCGGATGGTCTCATTTTTAATCCGATCACGCAGAGAGACTCCTAGCATAGCCCTCTCCATTGCCCTTTGGGTGACTTTGAGCCTTCTTATGAGGCCCATTGTAAGCGGCCACGTTTCAGTACCGTATGTCATCACTGGCAACACACACTGATCAAAGACTTTCGTCTTCAAACACTGCGGAATATTGGACGAAAATATGTGTCGTAGCTTCCCGAACGCTGCCCAACCGAGTCGGATTCGACGATTGACCTCTTTCTCGAAGTTGGACCTACCTAACTGGATAGTTTGTCCTAGGTATATATATTCGTCTACAACTTCAAGTGTAAAGTCTCCGATTATTACGGGAGTTGGTGCTACATGGGAATTTTACATGATTTTCGTCTTATCCATGTTCATCTTAAGACCAACTCGCTCGGAGGCTTTACTGAGACCAACGAGCATAGTACTTAAGTCCTCCAAGGTTTCAGCCAAGACTACTAGCGCGTAGAACCGATGGCCGTTGGGGCGGGAAGGTTCTTGAGTGGCGGCCACGTACCGGAAGGCGTAGCGTGGGTAGGCCCCCCACAAGGTGGACTGATGACCTGGTGAAGGTCGCAGGAGTCCGCTGGATGCGGGTGGCGCAGGACCGGTCATTGTGGCAATCTTTGGGAGAGGCCTATGTTCAGCAGTGGACGTCTTTCGGCTGATATGATGACGATGATGATGATGCGTCTATACGCATAGTTAATAGGAGAGGCCAACGTCCAGCAGTGGACTATCATAGGCTGATGATGTGTGATGTGTGATTGGTTGATTTCGTAGGACGGGGTATAGAACAGCGAATGCTCTTTTGGTTTGAACGCACCTTTAAGGATCTCTAGACCATAATTACTACTGCGTTGCGCTCGCGCAAGCGAAATTGATAGGTTCGTCGGCCAGTGTCATCCTGAAGCTTGTCGACTACCGACTATCGTAGACTGTGTCAGTGGATAAGTGGTTTTAGTGATCGAAATATTGGAATTTACAACATACAGGGTAACATTTGAGATGTGATCAGAGTGACTAGGGTGTTCCAAAAAAACATTTATTTTATTTTCCCATGGGGCACCCCCTTATTTTGTTACATCTGTTAAGTTGATAAATTATACCAAGTTTCATAATTTTATTTAAACTATAAAAAGGTGTTCAACGCCTTTGACGTTTTTTATATTGTATGGAATGTGAAAAAATTAAATTACTGTCTCTTAACTTTTTATTTTAGTTATTGCTTCTAGACTGTTTAAACATAGGATTTTTAAGTAACAAAGTAGAAGTTAATTGTTGTTTCTATTTTTAAAGCTTATTTATCTTCGCCTAAAAGTCAAACCTTCTTCTTCTTCTTTTTTACCTTCATGACTTTTATATCCCGTTTTAAACAGTATTAAAGCAATTACTGACATAAAAAACATAATTATAAAATATTGATTTATCTTGGGATTC
This sequence comes from Thaumatotibia leucotreta, assembly GCA_025490895.1. Lineage (NCBI taxonomy): Eukaryota > Metazoa > Arthropoda > Insecta > Lepidoptera > Tortricidae > Thaumatotibia > Thaumatotibia leucotreta. Next base: position 38,686 of record JALPQI010007869.1, on the reverse strand, counting down.
ATAAAATATAATATTTTTCAAAGGCATTGAGCACCGCTTTGGAGTTGAGATAAAATTACGAAACTTGGTATATTTTATCAACGTAATAGCTGTTACGCTGTTAACTTAAAAGAGTCAGGCATTTGGCAGTACTCAAACGTGATGTCAGTTTTGAGTATTTTATTACATAGCGGTGCTCGTTTTGACAGTTCGAAAAGATGCTGATTTGACTAGCCAGTCATCATGCCTATTATTTTTCCATCTCTAGAAACAATTAAAAATTTAATATAGTATTACTTTATTCAGATTTGGTTTTTACGTAATTTTGTAATATAACATAGTGCACCTAGGAAGGTAAGTACGGAAACTTGTTAGAAGCCCGACGATAAGAGAAGGATTTTCAATGACTCGAGTTTGTAATCCGATAACCGCCCGCCCATAATTATAATCTTTTTCATCACACTTGCAACCAACAACATAAGTCTTAGGACAATATAGTAGGTATTAAATAAACATACTAATATTTCACTATTCTATAACTTGACACATGCAGACAATATCGTGATTAGACAGCAAGTCTGATGAAATATAAACCAAGTTTATTTCAATATTTAGAACGATAGACTTCACCGACTCTGTGAATCACAAACTTTAAAAACTCTAATTTTAGAGTAAATATACTTAATCCTTTTTAGGTTCTAAAAATAGTTTGCAAACAGGGTTACTTAACTTGCTTAATTTAAATCGATTATTTCTAGAAGTGTTTCGGTTTTAGAATTATAACTCGCACCCGCTCTAGCAGAGCGCAAGCCCGCGGTACACGTCGGGCTTTGGTCGCGGGTACTCCATGATGAGGATCCTCTAAATGGATCGAAACATGTCAAGCAATTATTGACTTTAAATTACATGAGTAACCCGTTTGATAAATATTTAAATATGTTTCGATTTTAGTCGATATTAGATAGCTGCGTATCACAAATTGATACCTAACATTAAATTGCTCGCGAAATAAAACATGATTATCACGCAGTACAATATAACTTATAATTCGCGTCGTAAAAATATATTCGTAATACATGAATACATAGCACAATAATACGGCAGTATTAATAAACCCAAACAGGAAACATGAAATTCTAAAATATAGCTATTTTAGTTCAAAATCATTTTATTTATTAGCTAGTTACGGCTGTGATGTTTATTTTATCACGTATTTCCAGTTTACGATAATAGCCGAGTCCTAATTTATTATTTATTTAATTATTATGGTGGAGTCATAAAGATGCCACATGACTCTAAGTTCACAGAGTCAAATGGCATTTTTTTAAATAATTATGAGCAAATTCATTAATATATTTACGTAAAAATGGGTTCGTTTGGAATCCATAAAACCACCCAAGTATAGTCCAATAACTACTGTAAATGTACTATTGTCCACAATTCCTAATAAGCGTCAATCCCAAATTTATTTTGACGTGACAACGTCTTATAAATTGGTTTGCCGGGTGACACTTCAAGAAACTGCGTTACGCTCCGCTCACGTTATGCGCTCACAATGAGAGCGAGTGAGAGGCACACGTCCCTTCCACTCGGGCATGGTTAGCCCGCCTAAGAGCGAGAGAGACAGACATAAAAAGTGAAAGGCACGCGTCCCTTGTCGTTGTCACGTAAAACTTTCGCCCGTATACCGACTTTACAGGCAACCAATTTTTTGTCTTTGTCCAAGATTTTTACTATTATGCATTAATGAGGAGTACTTGTCTATGAATAGCGCAGTTATTATGACTATCAGACCTAAAAGAAGATATTTAATCAAGTTTGGGAGCATTTGGAAAATTATAGTTAAGGGGTTTAACGGATCTTATTTAAAATAATTATTATAATAAGCTCTACGATTTAAAATTTTAAGAGTTGGCTCTAATAAATTGACATAATATACAGTGTGTAATTTCAAAACTACATCAAATCGTAACAAACGTTGGTTTTAGTACAGTCTAGTGCAAAAATATGTATCGAAAGAATCCTCTTATAAATATGTTACGACGTTCTTATTACACAGAATTTAAGTGCACTAGAACATATTTTTGAACATTTTTTGTACACTTTATTTTTCCATTGACCGTACTATGAATCGATATTACAAATAACAATAGTTAGTACATTTCCATGTAAGTGCCAATTTTATTTTTCCGCACCAGTTAGGAAAAGTAAAGTTTATATAATATACTTTTTGAAAATTTATCCAGCAGCACATTTAATACGAACATTAATTTGATACAGTCTTGAAATTATAGGAAAGCTATTGTCAGTTATATTATGATAAGCAAAGCTGTAATTTTTAGAAGTTAGAAAAGTAGTGATTTCCGTAATTACTACAGCTATTGGGTATTTATTATTTACAGGTATGTCAGGAGTATCACGACCATCTTCTTTAGTTACGGGTATCCAAGAATTCTATTATTTTGATACTTATTTGTGAAGTAGCCCCTGCGTCGAGCTTTCTGTTCATATAAAATATGAAAAATTAAGTCCAAGTAACGTTAACTTTCTGTAGATGGCTGTGAAGACTCAGAAATCGATGTTATTATGAGAAATACCCATTTTTGTTCAGATCAAAAATACACGCCGTATATTACAATCAATAGGTAATAAATCATGAATATACTGCCGTCGAGAACAACGTTCCGCTTTAATCAATGAATAGCAGCTTTATCATTTCATTCTTCATTGATACAAGTGCATAAAAATAATGAGATCATGAAAATAAATCAGTAGCCGTTTATTATTATTATTATTATTAAGAGCCTGTACTGTCCCACTGCAGGGCAAAGGCCTCCCTCAAATTCTTCCACGTATCCCTATTCCCTGAAGTCTCCCACCAGTCCTTGTCAAAGACGTCAAGCTCGTCACGCCATCTCTGGCGCGGTCTACCGCGACGCCTTACGAGTTGTGGCACCCACTGTGTGGTTAACTTAGCCCACAGGTCATCCGGCATCCGACAGACGTGTCCCGCCCAGTCCCATTTAAGCTTGGCGTAGCCGTTATGAGTTTGAAATTAAAGGATACGTTAGGTTTTCATCAATACGTAAATTATTCTATTGCAGTCACACTGAGATATTTGAGCGGGCGTGATGGCCTACTTTGCCTATCAAGAAATAGTACATTAAGTACTATAGAGGACGGGAAACGAAGGGTTACAGGCCAAGTAGATATATCTGGCCGAAGGAACTGAGGCCAGATAGGGATACGCGGCCTGTAACCCCTGTTTCTCGCCGAGATTTGTATAGTGCTTTTCTCAAACTTGTCATGTAATAAAACGAACTGATTTTGCCGAACCATACTATTTCATTTGTAAATAAACCATAATACAGTATCGTGAAACATTTAAAAAAAACATTCGCGTCAAACTTTTTTTTAATCCGTTGAGGTATTCTTTTAACTGGTGGTATAGACATTAGTTCTAAGGTTATTTTTTTCTGTGGCTGTATGTCAAAACCTAGTGTCACAATTTGACGTTTCAAAACAAAAGACAGTTTGTTTGCAATCCTAGGTGTGAAATAAATACATGAAATCTCTTTACATATCATCTTAGCACATGACACCGGATACATAGTATTTCTGGGTTTAATTTAAAGTAAGTAACATCAACATTCCGTAGCAAGTTTAAGAAAAAATACTTATTCAGTACTTGCAATCGAAGAAAATGCATAAATTCAAAGCTTGATAATAATGTTTACAGAATTACATCACATTACATCATCAGCCTTTCTCAGTCCACTGCTAGATGTAGGCCTCTTTTATTAATTACGCGTGTGGCTTTGGGAGGTAAATACCCATAATCGCCCCGCTGGGAAAGCGAATAGGCGATCGCAATAGTGTGTCCAATATAATGAAGCTGCTGCTTATGTTAATTTGATATTAATACTCGTAATTTATAGATTCAATCACATACAAGTAAGAGTATTTTCGGTGGTTGAAATGAAAAAGGCCTTTAATGCCATTTGACAATTTTTATTTCAAATCTCCTTTAATACCTACCTGGCTTCCCCCCTCCCCCTACTTGTTTCAAAAACCTCTAAACATATACTATACAAAACCATACATGGTAGTAACTGTCAGGCTGCGTAACCTACTTGGTAGTGACTCTGCCTACGAACCTGATGGTTCCGGGTTCGAATCTCGGCGAAGGCATAATTTGTGTATTTATTCGTCACAAATATCTATTCTGTTCCTTGGACGTGGCTGTCTATGACTTTAATAATATCTATTATATGTTAATCGTCGCTTAGTACCCACATCACACAACACACACTGAACACTATAGTGGCAGATGCTCTTTCTAAAAACGTACGTGGTGTTGAACAAACGTAGACGTATTTTCATTGATAAGTCCAAATATTTACCAAACATCTTGCAATGTTTAAATTTATTATTTGCATTGTCCATATTTCATGTGATAGCGATGTGTATAAAAGGAAATATTTAATATACAGCGTGACCCTAGCCATTGGACAAAACCTTAAGCCTCGCGTAGATTTGTCATTTAGAAATTATGTTAACTGGTTTTTACTGAAAACGATAAAAAGTTCCAAAATTTAAATAAAATGTACTATGCTTCTCATGTATAGGACTATAAGTGGACAAGAAGCGTGGAGAGCGAGTTGTGAACCTTTAATATGATTTTCACTCAGAATTGCGAGCTGATTTTTTTTCCATTCCGTTAGCATTTTTCATACATTTTGTACGGCGGTAATGGAATGGATAGTTTGAAAAATGTATGTAAATGTTGGAAAAATTAATCTCCTATTAGGACCGAAAAAGCTCACGATTGTGAGTAGTAATATAGACTCAGGAACTACTGAAACATACAAATTGTCAAAGTAAAAAAATAAAATGGTTACATCAATCTGTACCTAATTATATTACGTTCCTGTAGATACTGGTTTCAGAAACCTTAACGAAAATGTACGTTTTAGCTTTGTCCAACGGCTAAGAACACCATGTATACCTGTGTCATATTTTGATGATAAAAGTGTGACATGCTTATATTATGTACACGAAAATAGATCATTTTCAGATTGCCAAACGTGAATTCATGAAACACACCTTTGAGACATGGAAGACGGCAGTAGTGTCAAAAATGGACACATTTGCGAAAAAAAATCTGACAACCGTGTCAGTGAAAATGAGAAGATCCCGTTTGAAGACGCGCTGAAAATAATAGGTGAGAATTTATCTATTTTACCGACTTCAAAAAAGGAGGTTTTCAATTGACTGATTCTTTATGTATGTTACTCGATACCGATGAGAATATAACTGATTTTCAAAATTCTTTTTTTAACCAAACGGGTATACTCCGGGCAGAGATCGGATACCGGGTTTTTCTCCATAAAAAAGAAATGTTCTAATTCCGTTCATTTTCGTTCTTCGGTATATAAATTCTTTGTAAATGTAGTAATTCAAAAATACGATGTTGTTAACTGAATAAAATACTGAGTACATATTTATAGTGTAAAACATTTTTTCTACTCCCGTACTTTTATTTGTCATTTACATGATCGTGAACACACCACTAAGCTAAGTCTATATTGTCTATTCCCTATAAACGCATTTTGAAGACACCTCGTGTATACAAGACTCAATTAAATACATGGCTACCAACTTAATTAAAAAAACATCTGATGAACATTAAACCACAGAGGAGCTTTCTTTTTTAATTTTGACGTCTCCCGCCCGACCTTGATGATTAATAAAATTGTGTTTGACTAAGAATATTTCTACAATTTAAAATTTTATTTAAAAATAAATGTGTGGTCGTGTAGAAAGTATTGTATGCAACATTGTTTAACTGGGTCAAAAAATGTTCGTGGCGTCTTTAGTAACAATTTTTGGCTTCGCCTCAAATTGTTACCCACGCCACTCACCTTTTTTGACCTATCTTAAACAAGAGTTGCATAAAATACTATTAAAATATTGAGCTAATTTGAGATTTTTCTAAAAAAACCGGTTTCGATCCCTGACCCCGGGAGTATTCCATTAGTATTTACCTACCAATTCGGGGGTCTGATGACGGAATGTTAGAGAAATCTGTTCCTCGATACGTTAAGGTGCGTTTAAACCAAAAGAGCATTCGCTGTTCTAGCGCCCGTTCTACGAAATCAATCAATCACGTTTTAGTTTTCCGGTAGAGTGGGAGGTTAGAACAGCGAATGCTCTTTTAGTTTGAACGCACCTTTACGTTATGAATTCTATCGCGCTTGCACTGACACATTGGAGCGATCCTAACGTTACCGATACTTTCAAAGTCATGGTACGGCTACCTCATGGTTATAAACTTTTCAGGTATAGGAAGATACAATTACAGACTGTTAGCGATTGTGATATACTCCTTGCTGGCGGCTACTGCAGAAATGTTCACAATCGGTCTCGTTACTACGGCAGCTCAATGTGACCTTGAACTGGATGTCCATAGAAAAGGATTAATGAGCTCCATACCTATATTAGGTACGTATATTGACATATTTGAAGTCTTTGATCAAGTAGAAGTCTTTCGGTTTGAATGATGATCAGTGATTTTTTTTTTGGATTCTCCCGGCGGGTCTCCTATATAATAGTAACTTGAAAAATAAACTTTAATTATATTGCCATATTTCTGTTTCATAAAATATGCTCTTGTATGTATAATACAATAGTGTTAAATAAATTTTTATAGTCATACTCGTATTTTTTTGATACGCGAAATTCCGCTAGGGGGAACCCAAAAAACCGATCACTGATGATGATCAAAGAGGTTGCCTTATTCTTTTATTCAGCAGCTTCTTATCAATCCTATCGAACTATGTTTCTCTAATGGATGGCCAGTTTCATCATTCCTGAATAAAATTTGAATTAATTTCTAAACAAAACTCCTGGGAAGTCTAATCTGCGTCTCAAAACCGCAGTAACAACGAGAATGCACTTATTTTTTTGCCAGCCATCACATCAGTCGACTGTTGCATTAGGAGGTAAATGCCCATAATCACCGCGCAAGCGGGTTGGCGATCACAGTAGTGTGTCCACTATGATTCATGATGCATCATCAATCTTCGATAAACAAATGGCCAGTGGTACTTAAATCCCTTAGCTGACACTTACGTCACCCACGCGAAGAGTTGAGGTGGTGACAAATGTATTCTTACTGCCGTCAGCACACGGCACCTCCCATAGATAAACATAAAATAAATCGTACAACTATAGCAAAATCGCCAACAACTGCCCAGACACGGCACATAATCCGGAGCAGTGGAGATCTGAGAGAGAAGCCGTTAGCAGTGGGACACCCTTACATGCTAGACAAAAAAAGCAAAAGAATTGTAACTTATTACATTTTAATTTTAAATTTTAATCAAAGATACATTCACAGGAGTGGTTGTGAGTGCCCACTTCTGGGGCTTCCTGGCTGATACCCGAGGTCGACGGTACGCGCTCATCATCAGCACTTCAGCCTGCTGCATCGCAGGACTCCTGGCTGCGTTCTCCAGCAACTGGATCTATCTAGCTGTCATCAAGCTCATAGGAGCTATCTTGTAAGTTAAACTCCAATTGAAACTGTTTAGTGTGCTTTATATTTCTTCTGATCTGGTGGTACTTTATATTTTGCGACATATTGCTTTATGTCTAGATCGATGCATGGTGTGAAGGACTTGATAACTCGAGATATTTTGGTCTTTATCAATATTTTCCTTTGAAAATAAGTTTAATTTAATGACAGATTCAAGTTGAAATTTCTTCTACTTTTCATCTCGAGTTATCAAGTTCTTCACGTCATATACCGAAATAATCCAGTAGAAAATTATTGTAAAACCGCAATCCCTGTAGGCTAAAGTATGACTGTGCAGTTTTAAGAGGAACTTTCTTGCACAAAACCTCTGGCAGTGGAATGTTTTTCTGCACAGATTATCTCGAGGAACTACGGGATGAAATGCTGGGAAAAAAAAATGTCACCACATGTCTATTCTAGTTATCATCAAGTGGAACGTGAAACGTATGATTGTTCGCATTCCTTGATGAATAAAAGAAATCTTACATGATTTGTACACTTTTTTCAATTACAGTGCTTCTGGAACCAACGCAATAATATTCACGCTTCTGGGAGAGACAACAGGTCTACAGAAAAGACAACTTTATATTTTGTATGCTTCTGCCGGAATGCTTTCTTTCCAAGGCTTGAATGCTAGTAAGTAAAAATATTTTTCTTTTACAGATAAGGCACAATCAATTTAATAAGGCGATAAGTAAAAATAAACAAGTCCAATTTTAATTAAACATCATTATGAAATATTTTCACTTGGAGATTTCTTCTTTGCTGGTTCTAATTAGCTTAGGTGAAATTATTAGACTAAAGAAAAGGGGCTTTATTCACAAAGAATGACCATAGGAATGTCAGTGGTCTCACGAAACCAATTTCAAAATTGAAACTAATCTTTTATCATTATTTTTATTCATAAAAACGATCCATAAATATATTTTGTATATTATTGCTCCATTTTTATATAAGCAAGACGCCCTGCACGTTTTTTTAATACTTTCAGTGTATGCTTACCCATTATTAAATATGAGTTCATTCTCATATTACATGCCACTTCTGGGCTACTCGTTCCGACCTTGGAGGCTGTACCTTTTGACTATCGGTCTCATCAGCGGCATCAACCTACTTCTGATCGTGTTCTTCACATTTGAGAGCCCAAAGTTTTACTTTGCCATCGGAGAACATGAGATGGGTTTGAGGATTATGCAGAGGTTTTATAGAATTAACACTGGGAACACCATGGAAGATTATCCGGTATGTATCATTGTTAACAAGAATTGAGACGCTTGGGGTGACGCGAAGTATTTAAATAATTACAATGCAAAATTAAACGTGTAACAGGACTGGATCGTTTAATTGCTAGACAGGAAAATAAATAAATATCTTGGAGTATCTTACACAAAAGAAAGTTACCATACAAAGGGTAAAAAATTAAATAATACATTTTGCTAGTATTTTTTTTTATTCTGCAACAATAGTAATGTTATTACTTATTACGCCCAACCAAATTAAATACCTATGTTACTAGTAAATAAATTATTTAACGGCTGGTTCACCCACCCGTATAAAATATATCTGTTACATAAATATTTGCTGTCGGTTTCTTCTACACGCCTGGGCAAAGGACAGTGATAATTTTATTTTGATATCGTAATTTATTGCAGAATTTTACATTTACGATTTTCAGTTGCCACTGTTGTTTTTGGAGATGATTTTTTTCGGCGACTTAGAGAACTCTAGAGCTATCAAGCGATTAATATGAAACATTTGTACAAATGTATCTTTTGTAGACTTATTATCTCGTTTTCAGGTAAAACATGTAGTTTTAAATAAAGACGATTACAAGGAAAGACATAGACATTTCTTCCGCTCCATTTGGGACCAAACTACGCCGCTGTTCAGCAAAAAGTACATCAAGAGCACGATGTTAATCTTTTTGTGCGGTCTGCCGGCATACTGCGTGTAAGTAATGTCTGTATTTAGTGTCACAGTCGCTACCAAACAAATCAGAACGGCTACGATGTTCAAAAATATCTCAACATGCATTAGAGCCATGGCAATAAAAGATTGTTCAGACATTTGTGAGCTCCCTGACCGCTCCTATATATCTGATGGCAACTGTACCAGTCGCATTGAATTAAAGGTGGATACACCAAACTAGAGGTGTGCGCCGGCATAGAAATCGCCGGCGGCGGCGCGCCGCAAAATTTTGCCGGCGTGGCGGCGCCACGCCGGCGTCAAGGTCAAGTTATTACCCTGTACGTTCATACATAGGATGAGAAGATATTAAAAACTTAGATATTGTTTAGGACAAGTTTATTATTAAAAATAAACATGAAACAAAGTTATAGATTTCATTTTATGCGGAAATTGTCATAATTATTATCGTGTACGAAAAATATTTTATTAACTCACACAGCGGCCCTACCGCGAAAAACGCGGTGGTAGGCCTGGATCGAGTCGTCTACAGATTCCCAATACTACAGATTCCTAATACTACAGATAAGAGATAATACTTTAAATATTGTCAATAGTATGCATTCCTGATTGTACATATTCCCAATAATACGAATTTTAAATGCTACAAATACCCAACACTACAGATTCCCAATACTATAGGTTCCCAATACTACGAATTCCCAACAGGTACTGCAGATTATATATGATGATTTCAAATACTACAGGTACCCAGCTTTACAACCTCTCTATAGTACCATCATCGTAAATCATCATCATCATCATCAGCCTATAATAGTCCACTGCTGGACGTAGGCCTCTCCTATTAACTATGCGTATAGACGCATTAGGAGGTAAATGCCCATAATTGCCACGCTGGGCAAACGGGTTGGCGATCGCAGTAATGTGTCCAGTATGATGACGCTGCTGCCCATCATCATTTTTTTTATCAAATAATGGTCAGTGACACTTCAACCCCTTAGTCGACTCTTACGACACCCGTCAGGAGGAGTTGGGGTGGTGACAAATGTATTCTTACTGCCGTCACCACACGGCCAACTACCACGGCCACGGCCTCTAAAAATATCTTAATCTTATTCAAGAAGCACAAAAATCATCAATTGCAAATGCAAACACTGAAATTAATAGAATCAGTTAATAGACAGTCATTAAACCTCATATGGTGGCCTAACGTAAATAATGAAAAACATCCATCATCATCAGCAGCCTATCGCAGTCTACTGCTGGACATAAGCCTCCCCAATTCCACGCCACCGTTTTCGATCTTTGGCTGCTCGCATCCAGCTCCTGCCAGCCATCCTGTGCAAATCGTCGCTGCACCTTGCCTGAGGGCGTCCTACACTAAGCTTGCCGAGACGCGATCTGCACTCAAGAACTCGTTTAGCCAGTCGGTTCTACGGATAATAAGGCCTGCCCACTGCCACTTCAGCTTGCTAACACGGTGGGCTAAGTCGATCACTTTGGTTTTCTGCCGGATAACCTCATTTCTGATTCGATCCCGCAAAGAGACGCCGAGCATTGCCCTTTCCATAGCTCGTTGAGCGACCTTGAACTTGTGGACCAGCCGTACCGTCAGTGTCCACGTTTCGGCTCCGTACGTCATGACGGGTAGGAAGCACTGATTGAAGACTTTTGTCTTCAGACACTGTGGGATCGACGATGCGAAGAATATAATATAATGAAAAAACACACAGCTAGTAATACCTAGGATTATAAGCCTAAAAGCGGTTCAATAAGACCTACGTTACGACTACGCGCACTCGTGTTTTCCATATTTATGTACGGCGCTGAGACTTGGTGTGTCAAGAGCCGCGAACACAGCAGAATTAACGCCTTCGAAATGTGGTGCTGGAGGAGACTGTTGCGGATTCCATGGACAGCCATGAGAACAAATAAATCCATTCTAGAGGAACTCGGCATCACCAAACGACTTACGGATATCTGTCAAGAGCGTATCCTTTGCTTCTTTGGACATATAATGCGGTCACCAAAGCATTGTCTAGAGAAGCAGTTAATTTTAGGGCATGTGGAAGGCAAACGGCAGTAGAGGGAAGATACCAGTACGTTGGAGCGATGTTGTCAAGAGGGCTGCAAAGTGTAGTCTCTACGAAGCGGTCCACTTGGCAAAGAACCGGACTGCATGGAGGACAGTTGCATATGGTCACGATCCTCAGCCATGAGGGAACGACTAAGAAGACGTTACGACTTACAAGCGTGTTGAAAAAAGCATTACAGTTGGGAATCAGTAGACGTGAAATCTAGAGAATATGGAATCTGTAGACATAGGAATCAATCAGTAATATTGAAAATCTGTAGACATGGGCAACCGTAATGTTGGAATATTAAAGTATTGGGATTCTGTAGATTTGTAAATCTGTAGTATTGGGAATGTGTAGACTTGGAATTCTATGAAATAAATCTGTACAATTGGAAAGAATTCTGCCCAAGTAGTGTATTTTTTTCGTAGATGCGTATCAATATCTGAAAATCTGCAATCCAGAAATGCTGCGCATACAATCTTTTGGGTCAGAGGGAACCGCTTGTCGATATTCGCAAGCATATTGTTGTTTAATGTCAATATGATCAGCGTGGCGCGTAATTTAAATGATTTTATTCCGTAAAATTTTTGTCGCGGCGTGGGTTTTTGAAAACCTCGGCGGCGGCGGCGGCGTGGGTCCCGCGGCGCGGCGCCGCCGCGCCGGCGTGGCGCACACCTCTACACCAAACAAGTGAACGCTCATTCTGTCCCCCACTCTACGAAATCAACGAATGTTGACGAATCACGTTTTGTGTAACGAATGAATTTCGTAGAGTGGGGGATTGAATGAGCATTCGCTCGTTTGGTTTAATTCCACGTTTAGTCGAGGGTATATTTAGGAATCCACACTCATGCTGTAAAAAATGTTGTATCTACAGTGGCGTTCAGAATTGCATGGACGATTTCTAAATGAATTCATTCATAAACTGTCCATGCAATTTTGAACCTGACTGTACCTAAACGGCCTAGTGAGAAATAAATAGTCTTGGAACTTTGGACTAGGAAATTTGGATGTTTCAATTGTGTGGCGAAAGTTAGTCATACAAACTGTTAAGATGGGTAACCTTGTAACAAAAAAAAGAGTTATATTTTGTTTTCATTAAAGCCCTTATTTAAATAATATGTGCAATATTTTTGTATGCGAACCAAATGTTCCTTTATCTACGGCTACGATAACGATGAAAGTGTGTTAAGGAAATAGACACAAAACTGTAATTACTTTTTAAGGTTCCAGTTCTGTATAATCTACATATTTGATGATTTCCCCATTTTACGTATTTGCCAGTAAACTGAGAATGTTTTTAAAACTCATTATGCAATTAGCACAGAAAATGTTCTATTATTTTATCTAACTACTGTTTTTGTTTCTAGAGCACCACCATTAGCAATTTGGCTGCCGTTTATAATGAACAATTACAGCAAATCAGATGATTCCAGCTTACAATTCTGTGACATCTTCCAGATGAATAATACTGTGACGTCATCTTATAATACTTCTGTGGTAAGTTCAAAAACACTATAATTTAACGATTTTGATTCAATAATTACCTGTTTTTCTTCGTCTTAACTTTTCCCAATTTACTTTTAGTCAGCTCCCTTTTTACAGGGTCGCCAAAAAATTTGAAGAGAATTCCTGCTGCTATGTATTCACATGACCTGCCTTGATGTGTCTTCTGGTCCCTCTCGATTTTATGAACTCTGTTCGAATCAGTTTATACTTGTATTTACGGAATCAATATATTTTTAGTTACCTGTATGAAGTACTTCAACACGATGTTCATAAACTCATGAAAGGAAATATGAAACATAAAAACGTTTTCCAATTCCAGATACCAGAATGCGACGATAAAATAGACGATGTCGTCTTCATTACCCTCTCAATATTCGCTGCGTGGCTTGTCTTCTGCTCTTTAGTCACGTGTCTCGTTATCAAATACATCGGCAAGAAGTGGACGTTCGTTATCAACCACGTCATCTGCGCCATACTGGGGATCTTGATTAACTATTTGAACATGCTTGGTGGTGTTGTAGCGTTAGTGGGGCTCTCGGCCAATGGAGCATCTATGGCCATTGTTACTACTTATGCTATAGAGCTGTTTCCGACTTACATGAGGTAGGTAGGTGGTTTTAAATTGTGGTCATATTCGAGATTTTTTATAGTATCAATTAAAAATAAAAGTATGTAAGGTGGGGAAAGATGAAACGGTTTTTTAATGGGGTAAAACAAAATGCTACCAGCAGACGCTGTGCCAGAAGAAAGACTTTTTGCCTTACCCCATAAAAAACCGTTTCATCTTAACTCACCTTACCTTATGATAATTATGTCTGTAAAGAGAAAAAGAAAAATATATTCATTACTTCAGCCAAAAGAAGATATAAATACCAAATTTTACGACGACTATGTATGTTAAAACATTAAAGTTGATACTCAAAACCATACTAAAGATGTGTTAAAAACATTGCATCATCCTTCCAAATTGGGGAACTTACTTTAGTTATTTTTGCTCTTGGTTTTGTTATTTCTGTTCATTTAGTTCCAATGTGTTGCTAAATTATTTAAAATGTTACGTTTCAGAGCAATGGCAGTGTGCCTCACTATACTGTCCGGACGAGCTGTGTCTATGATCTTTTACCAAGTTATCGGCTCTCAGTTACAAAATAACTGCTTCAATTTCATATTCATCGAAGCGGCCTTAATTGCTGGTAAATATTATTTCAAACTATTTTTTAGACAAATCAACATTTTTTCGACATCACATTTGAACTTTCAATCGGAAATAATGTTATTTTCAGTCATTAGTCCAATAATATTATGAAAAAATATATTTTGAATACCACGTCTGATGTCGTGCATCATATATGCTGCATTCACGTATCATCAATACCATCAAATGCACCACATGTGAAGCTTTAATTGAAATATATAATCCTCTTTACAGGTGGCGGTTTAGTTGGGTGTTTTCTCCCGACTGATAGAATAAAAGTGAAAAATATTAAAATTGAAGACAACAAAAGACCGGACATAACTAATACCACTTAAATGAAGAACAGTTTAGATTTTTTATCGGTTTTCGTTTTTAAAACTATACAATATAAACCTATATTTAAGATTGGTCCTTGTGTAGCAATGTAAAAGTTGCAGAATATTCACAAATTTTCGGGAATATACTCAGAAATTTCCGAGAACTTTCATGAGAATTTAAGAGTAATTTCTCAATGTTTCCATGAGAACTCATAAAAAATTGTTATAAAGAATATTGTATTTCACAATTGGATAAACAGGGCATTCAATATAATATGTTATTGTCCTAAATATCAATAAATAAAAATAAATAAATAAAATATCTTATAAGGCATGTACATATTATACAATGGTTTTGGTATGATTAGATTGCTGGTAAAATTTACTTTGCCGAGAACATTCTCTATAGAAGTTTCGAAACTTGTGAAACTTCTCCTCGGTACATTGCTTCTATCCTTGTGGTATTGTACAGTCAACAACACACCTGTGAACCCAGGCAAAGTGCCAAAAATATGTAAACAGAACTTTATTGCCTGGACATAAAGGTGTGTTTACATATTTCTGACACTTTGTATCTATTCACAGCTGTGTTGTTGATTGTACCAAGGATGCTAGCAGCATTTCCTCGCCGTATCACAACAATGATATGCGTTGTTATTTGATTGTCGTAAAATCAGAATTTCAAACGGACTATTTTTAGTTTGGAATGTAAGATTTGTGTTTAAAATAGGAGAATACTCAATAGTCTGTTGCATAATTGAACAAGACTGTTATTTTTATTGTAACGTCATTATTATTCATTATTTATTAGTCAAATAAGTTACACAGCATTACAATTAACACTAAGGCACTGTGTAAACAACTTAAAACTAATTTGGTAATGAGCAGACATCGTAAACTGCGATCGAAATTCATTGAAGTACTGGGGTTGTTTCTCAGTCAAGTCAAAGTCAAAAATTATTTATTGAGTAGTAGGCTTAGCAACAAGCACTGTCGAATCGTCAGTTATGCTATATGGCGGAATGTGTTATTTATCATTTCATTAATATTATTAAAAATTTGGAGAGTTTTGGATAAAAACAGTAAATACAATACAAAAATTTACCATTTAACTATAATAATATCATTAAACTGAGATTCAGATTCTGTTCAGTTATTATTATTTGTATTATTTTAAATCATTAATTTAGAACCATTGCCATCCCTAACAGTTTATCATAAGTCATTTCAATGAATTTCGTGTCTGGTAATGAGTTTCGTCATGAAATTTAGCAGTATAAAAAATACGATACATCAACGACGAGAATACAAGTGCACAAATGAATTTGTGCATTAAAACACAGTTATGATGTTATTGAGAAACTTTACTTAGTGTCGATAGGCAAGCCAAAACTCATGTCCTAATGTATTTTAATAAATAATTTTCATTGTAATCTACTGTTATGTATTTAATAATAAGAGCGCTCGCATACCTATAGCTATACTAAGGAATGAGAGGTGAATATCACTATCTCATTCCTTAGTATAGCCCCGTCCATATGACTTACGTAAGAACTTACAGGTGTAAAGCTGGCCTAAGATAACCATCAACAAAGAATGGTTCTTATGTAACGTGATAGGAAGTGATGTCAATACCAGAAATAAATATTTTTTTTAATTAGATCATAATTATTTTATATTGATACCTATATCGGTTCTACGCGCAATGTGCCCCGCCCACTGCCACTTCAGTTTAGCGATTCGGAGAGCTATTTCGGTTACTTTGGTTCTGCTGCGGATGGTCTCATTTTTAATCCGATCACGCAGAGAGACTCCTAGCATAGCCCTCTCCATTGCGCGTAGAACCGATGGCCGTTGGGGCGGGAAGGTTCTTGAGTGGCGGCCACGTACCGGAAGGCGTAGCGTGGGTAGGCCCCCCACAAGGTGGACCGATGACCTGGTGAAGGTCGCAGGAGTCCGCTGGATGCGGGTGGCGCAGGACCGGTCATTGTGGCAATCTTTGGGGGAGGCCTATGTTCAGCAGTGGACGTCTTTCGGCTGATATGATGATGATGATGATGATGATACCTATAGACACCTAAACCCAATATTTACACGTAACATGTTGCATCACATCATCAGCCTATGTTAGTCCACTGCTGGACGTAGGCCTCTCTTATTAACTATGCGTATAACTAGGAGGTAAATGCCCATAATCGCCACGCTGGGCAAGCGGATTGGCGATCGCAGTAATGTGTCCACTAGGGTGGGTCACTGATGTACATATGAAGAAAAAAAAAGTATTTGTTTTTTACTAGTAACAGTTGTCAATAGTTCCGTAATTAGGTCGACAAAGAGTGTGCAAAATTATTTGGCCATCGGAATTAATTTTCTGCCTCCGGATCTAATTGAAAGATTTCATAGAAACTTCAGTACATTTTGTACTGACCACAGTTGATATCTATGTTTTTACTTTTTATTGCAATTTGAGCTATGTTTGAGTATTGTGTTTACCTGGAAATAGCTTTTCTATAGTTATGGAGCCAAAAGAGACGAAAAAAAGTCGAAAATAATAACTTTTTTTTTTGAAGTTCCATACATTTTAAGATAATTACTAATCAAATCCGGAGGCAGAAAAACTTAAATTAAAAATATAATAAAAATAAGAGTGATAATCAAATATCAAATGTCACCGTTTTGTAACTATTATCTTCAGAAAATCGAAATTTTTGAAAAATGACCCACCCTAGTGTCCACTATGATGACGCTGCTACCCATCATCAATCTTGTAGAATGTGTTATTAATCAAAAATATCTCATGTAGCCGTGTGGTGACGGCAGTAAGAATAAATTTGTCACCACCCCAACTCCTCCTGCGGGTGTCGTAAGAGTCGACTAAGGGATTAAAGTGTCACTGACCATAATTTGATAGAAGATTGATGATGTGCAGCGTCATCATAGTGGACACATTACTGCGATCGCCAATTCGCTTGCCCAGCGAATTACCTCCTAATGCGTCTATTACGCATAGGTAATAAATAGGAGAGGCCAATTATGTCCAGCAGTGGACTATCATAGGCTGATGAAGTGTGATGTAATCTCATGTTTAAATACTACAATAGCTCCTTTACATAATTGTACATTTGCAGGTTGAAATCAAAGAATTAAATCAAAGTCAAACTATTCTTTATTAAAGTAAGCTTATTAATAAGCATTTTCGAATCGTCTGACATTATCAAGAGGGAGAAAAAAATCTACTACTGGTTCAAACCCTACGCCGTTCCTGAGAAGAACCAGTAAGAAACTCAGGTGGACTTATTTTTTCAAAACAGTATAATAATACATCTTATTAAAATAACACCGCCGTGGGGTGACCGGCTTGCGAATAGTCCCCCACCATATCATCCCGTGGTTGCAGTAAGAGCCTGCTAAGGGAATAAATACCGGAAGATGGGAAGCAGCATCTTCCGCAGAGTAACAAGTAACAAACTGCGCGCGCCAAGCCGCCTGCCAAGCGTGGCGCGTATGGCAACCCCCCCCCCCCATGAAATGAACAAAACACAACCTAGGCCCCTAGTGCCCGGCAGTCCTGCTCTTCCTGGCTACGGTAGCGGCCAGAGAAACAGGGCAAGGGGTGCTAAGAATCACCGGCACCTATCCGGCTACCCACCCCCACAACGATTGGCCCTGGTAACACACAATATCCGCACTATGAGGGCTGACGAAAAGATTTACGAGCTGGAAGAGGAACTGAGCAAGTTACACTGGGACATAGTCGGGCTATGCGAAGTCCGTAGAGAAGGACATGACGATCACATACGCCATATCGTTGGTAAATATGGGCTAGGAATAAGGAACGAGAGAGGGGACAAATTTATTGACTTCTGCATTAAGCCAAGACCTGTCCATAACCAACACTTGCTTCGAACAACATAAGAGAAGGTTATACACTTGGACCTCCCCCGGCGGCCGTTATCGGAATCAAATTGACTTCATTACTATTGCAAGTCGATGGAGGTCAGCAATAACAAACACCCGCACATATCCGGGAGCTGATTGCGGTTCGGACCATCAACTTCTAGTGTCAGACCTACGTGTGCGACTAAAAAGATGCCGAAAACAGACAAGTCACATAGTTAGGATCTCTCCAGCGGAATACGATTACTTTCAGAAGAAGACAGAGCCTGAATTGATAGGGATCCTTTCCAGTGCCACAGATCTAGACGCGAACCAAAAGTGGGAGCATCTTAAGTCCAAAGTTTCCGAGACGCTAAATTCGATGAGGAAAAAACCCGAAAACCGGAAAGAATGGATGTCAGATGAAGTCTGGGCAAACATAGCCCTGCGAAAAGAAATGAAGAAAGGAAAGCGATCTGACTTGCACGAGGAAGAATACTCTAGACTCTCCAAACTAATCCAACGACAGTGCCGAAGGGATGAAAACCAATACTTAGAAAACATCTGTATTGAAATAGAACGTCACGCTGAAAAACATCAATCTGCTGATCTCTTCAGACTGGTGAAAAAAATAACACATAAGTCGAAACCATCCTGCTGGATAATCGATGATAAGGATGGCAACCCGATCCAGGATGTCAAAGGAGCTGCAGAAAGATGGCGGGAATACTGTGAGGAACTTTACCAAGACCAACTACCTCAGTCGACTCAGCAAGATGACACTACGTATGACTTAGAACCTGCCATACTTCTGTCGGAAGTGCAAGACGCAATCCGGAAACTAAAAAGGAATAAGGCATCCGGACCTGACAATATCACGGCAGAAGCGTTGAAAGCCCTGGGTCCGAATGAGATTGCTAGTCTCCACAACATATGCAGCAATATATGGAGCAGGACAGTGGCCGTCTGATTGGGTACATTCTGTTATTCTCCCCCTCCACAAAAAAGGATCTGTGCGGAACTGCAGTAACTATAGAACAATAGCATTAATATCACATGCAAGCAAAATCCTTCTGTACGTCCTGAATTACGTCGTCCGTCGTCGGTTGCGGGCTTTTTTGGACTGGCAGATACCACAAGAGCAGGCGGGTTTCGTCAAAGGGAGAGGAACCAGAGAGCAGATACTAAACTTACGCCTTCTAATAGAAAAATGCTATGAATTTAACACCCCGACCTTCATGTGTTTCGTTGATTACCAAAAGGCTTTCGACTGTGTGAAATGGGAGAAGCTATGGGAGGTCCTCTCGGAGACAGGAGTTCCTGCGCACCTGATATCGATCATCCGCAATCTCTATGAGTCTGGATACGGTACAGTCAGGATAGAAGAGGCAACTTCGACCAGCTTTAAATTTCAAAAAGGCGTTCGGCAAGGCTGTGTAATCTCTCCGATCCTATTTAACATCTATGGCGAACACATCATGCGACATGCGCTTGAGGGATGGAGAGGCGGCATAAAGGTGGGCGGAGTCAGGATCTCGAACCTCCGATATGCAGACGACACCACTTTGCTAGCGTCTTCCGAAGCAGAAATGGCAGAAATACTGGATCGTCTGGAATCGGTCAGCCTGAGTTTTGGGCTGTCTATAAATAAAAGCAAGACCAAGCTGATGGTGATAGATCGTTTTGCAACCATCCAGCGTACTGACCTTCTGCAAGAATACGAGACCGTTGACCAGTTCCAGTACCTTGGCTCCGTAATCACGAATAGAGGCAGCTGCGAAACCGAGATTAGGCGACGGATCGGCATGGCCAAATCAGCAATGACCCAGTTGAGTAAGGTTTGGAGAAATAGGAACATCACAAACAGAACCAAAGTTCACCTGGTGCGCTCTCTGGTCTTCTCAATTGCGCTTTATGGGGCAGAGACATGGACGCTCAAAGCCGGGGATAGGCAACGCGTCGACGCATTTGAAATGTGGTGCTGGCGCCGCCTACTGAGGATACCGTGGACAGCTCATCGTACAAATGTCTCTGTTCTAAGAGAGCTCAAGCTGGAAACCATGCCACGCCTGTCTTCTACCTGCCTGCAGCGCGTTCTAAGGTATTTTGGTCATGTTGCACGCAGGAATACCGATAACCTTGAGAGACTATGGTGACAGGGAAGATAGAAGGCAAAAGACCACGAGGCCGAAGTCCCATTCGATGGTCAGACCAGATATCCCAACAACTGAATATGACTGTAAGCACTGCACTACACCAGGCGACTGAACGCGACCGATGGCGACAACTAGTGAACAAGATCATAAGGAGTCACGATCCTCAGCAGTGAGGGAACGACCAAGAAGAAGAAGAATGCAAAGTTGGGCAAGAGAGGCGGTGATGAGTTGAGAGTGGGGCAATTTGGCTATGGACAACGGAACCATAGGGGACAGAGGCTGGCCGACTTTTTGGAGAAAGAGGGACTCTTTATGATGAACTCTTTCTTCCAGAAGCCGCCTCAAAGGAAATGGACCTGGTTGAGTCCCGATGGTTCCACGAGAAATGAGATAGACTTCATCATGACCGACAGGAAACGTATATTCAGTGATGTGTCTGTGATCAACAGGGTGAAAACCGGTAGCGATCATCGAATCGTCAGGGGCTCACTGAATATCAATGTTAAATTTGAAAGGTCCAGCCTGATGAAGTCTACGCTCCGTCCCACTCGAGCCCATATCCAAAACCCCGAAAGCTTTCAACTTGAGCTCTCTAACCGCTTTGCTTGCCTTGAGGACTTGGCATCAGTACAGCACAAACTATCCATATGGTAGGGTCTAAATTTTTTAGACCGCGCCGTAAAGATAGACCTCAAAAACTGACCGTTCAAACTTTAAACCTCATGGCTGAACGACGCTCGCTACAGCTGCAATCTTCGGATGACGCGGAGTCATATAGGCAGCTCAATAGACGCATATCCAAGTCCTTGCGACATGACGTGCGTCTCTTTAATACTAACCGTGTTAAAGAGACAATCGAGCGAAACCAAGGCTCCAAAGTGTTCGCAAAGGACAAGTCTATTGGGCAAAGCCAGCTGATAAAGCTGAAACGGGGAGATGGCAGCATAGCGTCAACAAAAGCAGAGGTTTTAGGTGAGATCGAGAGGTTCTATGGACAGTTATATACTTCGGTCGCAAAGCCCGTTGACAGTTAAGTAAGAGATCCAAGAGCCAAGCTGTCCCGACATTACACCGAGGATATCCCGGACATCAGTCTGTACGCGATTAGGATGGCCCTGAAGCAGCTTAAAAACAACAAGGCGCCGGGCGATGACGGAATCACTTCAGAGCTTCTGAGAGCGGGTGGAATACCGGTTCTTAAAGTCCTCCAGAAGCTCTTTAATTCCGTCTTGTCCGAGGGCAAAACGCCTGAAGCTTGGAACCAAGGCGAGGTGGTGCTATTTTTCAAAAAAGTAACAGCCTTTTGAAGAACTATAGACCCATCACGCTTCTGAGTCATGTTTATAAACTGTTTTCAAGGGTCATCACGAACCGTCTCGAATACAGACTTGATGACTTCCAGCCTCCCGAACAAGCTGGATTCCGAAAAGGCTATAGTACCATAGACCACATACATACGCTGCGACAAGTTATACAGAAGACCGAGGAGTATAACTTGCCATTATGCTTAGCGTTTGTGGACTATGAAAAAGCCTTCGATTCGGTAGAAATATGGGCAGTGCTTGAGTCTCTTCAGCGATGCCACATTGACTATCGGTACATCGAAGTGTTGAAGTGTTTGTATAGCAACGCCACAATGTCGGTCCGAGTACAGGAGCAGACTACGAAGGCTATTCCGTTGTGAAGAGGCGTAAGGCAGGTAGATGTTATATCTCCGAAACTGTTTACTGCCGCAATGGAAGATGCCTTTAAGCTCCTGGAATGGCAAGGTATCAATGTGAACGGCGAAAACATCACTCACCTTCGGTTTGCCGACGATATCGTAGTCATGGCAGAGTCGATGGAGGAACTCAGCAAAATGTTCAATGACCTTAACCGAGTTTCTCAACGGGTGGGCTTGAAAATGAACATGGATAAGACGAAAGTTATGTCAAATGCCAATGTTGTGCTCACCTCGGTTTCTGTTGAAAACTCGGTACTCGAAGTTGTTGACTCGTACATCTACCTAGGACAAGTAGTTCAATTAGGTAGGTCCAACTTCGAGAAAGAGGTCAACCGCCGAATCCAACTCGGTTGGGCAGCGTTCGGGAAAATACGCGATGTCTTTTCGTCCGACATACCTCAGTGCCTTAAGACGAAAGTCTACAATCAATGTGTGTTACCAGTGATGACTTACGGCGCCGAAACGTGGTCCTTCACCATCGGCCTCATCTCTAAACTCAGAGTCGCTCAAAGAGCTATGGAGAGGGCTATGCTCGGAGTTTCTCTGCGTGATCGAATCAGAAATGAGGAGATCCGTAGGCGAACTAAAGTTACTGACATAGCCCTCCGGATTAGTAAGCTGAAGTGGCAATGGGCAGGCCACATTGCACGCAGAGCAGATGGTCGATGGGGTCGAAAAGTGCTCGAGTGGAGACCACGGCTAGGCAAACGCAGCGTAGGACGTCCACCCACAAGATGGACAGACGACCTTATGAAGGTCGCCGGGACACGCTGGATGCAGGTCGCATCTAACCGGTACATGTGGAGGTCCAGAGGGGAGGCCTATGTTCAGCAGTGGACGTCTTATGGCTGAGATGATGATGATGATGATTAAAATAACATCAATTAAAGAATGTATTACATAAAAAAAAGATCATTATAGACATTTTTATAAAAGAGAGAAATAAATAAAGGATCATAATATTAAACAAAAATAATTATTATTGTACAAGTTCACAATATTATTAAGTATCTATATACATATATACTACTAGAGATCTAAAGGTCCTCTAGTTGTCAGAATAAAGAGAAATTAAGATTTAGAGATGTAAAAGGTCTCAAATCGTCATGATTTTAACAATAATAATAAAATAGAAAATTAACAATTTAGTGACAATCACAGAGCAACTATTCTTATATAAAAGACAACAGCCAATACCTATTTAAACATGACATCGCAGTAAAATAAACTTAAATATTAAATTAAACAAGAGATGTAACTCTCTAATGTCAATAATACATAATTTTGGAGATGTAAAGTGTCCCCAATGTCAGTTAATAAATAATAATAATAATAATGATTTGGAGGTGTAAAGAATCTCCAAATGTCAATAAAAAGTAAATAAAGAGGTGTATGAAACAAATGTTTCATGCCAGAAGACAGTTAAACTAACAGTCTTGTAAACTAGTGCTACAGAATAAATTGTATTTCATGACACATCCTCTGCACACAATCTCTTTATATGTAAATTAATTGCGTGTAGGTACCTTATTCAAGTGCAGTATGTAAGTATTACGTGTCTGTTGTATAGCATGTACCTGATATGTCCCAGTATTTGTATTTTGTATTTACCTAATGAAATTTAATCAGTTTATTTCCTTACTTATTACATTGTGGATAAAATTATAATAAGCTTACTTAAGTAATATAGAATAGGCTGAACAAAACAAATTTTCATAATCATAATTCATAATGAATGTTATAAATCTTCAAAATAATGAATAGAACATAAAAGACCCGGTATTAAGCAAGTATAATGACGTCTTGTGGTATGCTAACAAAGAATGTAATTATAAAACTCACTGAATAATTCAAATCTTTGCAACCGATCTCTTAATGAAACCCGGCGCAAAACCGCAGCGAAACGCACATAATACGATGGAGTAAATTTACAACGGGCTTAGATAATAACAGATACCTAATTCATTTTACTATCAAATGAAATACCTTATTTTGAATTATAGTCGTAAAACGGAATGAAAGAAAAAAGATTACATTAAAATTGTATTGTGGAAAAAAACATGTCGCAAACTTGAAATGAAATGATGACACGTCAAATAGATCCCGAAAGTACCATCAAGTCGCTGGTTCAATGATTGGACTTGATATAATATAAGGTCCTGATTTATTAGATGCAGATATTTTTACAGCTGATAGTACTCGGTCTCTGGAGTATATTAAACCGTGAAACATTATAGCTTTTACGATGTTTTTTTGGAGAAAACGGAAAAACAAATTTGCTACGTAAAAACACCCTGTTTATGTGATTATTAAATGAAAACTCATTGAACAGATTCTAGTACCTCTTTTACGTACCATTTAACTGGAACTGGCCACTTCACGTCGATAAATTAAATACTTGATTGTCAATGTCATGTTATTTTCCGTTGGATTGTGTCATTTGATGACATGACAGACAGCTTGTTATTGCGACATGTGATAATGCACATGATGATTTTTTTTAGACGAAATTATGATTTTTTTTTTGTTAGGTAAATGAAATTAAAAAAGTTACATGAAAAGATTTCTTAATTTATGTTTAAAATTAATTATTTTAATGTACAGTATCATGTGTTAAAATATCTGCAACTAATAAATTAGGACCTTATATATTACGGCGTAAGGCCTTTATATATCAGGCTCCAGCCGAGCTATCGGGGGTGGTTTAGTAATCTAACTACTAGCTAATCATTACTAACTGTACTCAGAATACTGAATTACGCACTTATGCGTGTAGGTATGGACTCATAATAAAAACACAACATTAATTAAGATGTTTTTTTTATTACTACTCTGGTTCGCAAGAGTTAAACCACAACATGAGAAGAACCAGGAAGAAAATCAAGCGGGTTGTATGTTTTAATCTTTTCAAATCATTGGTAATTACAATTTTAAAGTCAAAGTCAAACTATTCTTTATACAAGTAAGCTTATTAATAAGCACTTTCGAATCGTCTGACATTATCAAGAGAGAGAAAAAAAATCTACTACTGGTTCAAACCCTACGCCATTCCTGAGAAGAACCAGTAAGAAACTCAGGTGGACTTATTTTTTCAAAACAGTATAATAATACATCTTATTAAAATAACATGCATTAAAGAATGTATTACATAAAAAAAAAGATTATTATAGACATTTTTATAAAAGACAGAAATAAATAAAGGATCATAATATTAAACAAAAATAATTATTATTGATCAAGTTCACAACATTGTTAAGTATCTATATCTATACTACTAGAGATGTAAAGGTCCTCTAGTTGTCAGAATAAAGAGATATTAAGATTTAGAGATGTAAAAGGTCTCTAATCGTCATGATTTTAACAATAATAATAAAATAGAAAATTAACAATTTAGTGACAATCACAAAGCAACTATTCTTATTATTTAAAAGACAACAGCCAATACCTATTTCAACATGACATCACAGTAAAATAAACTCAAATATTAAATTAAACTAGAGATGTATATTCTCTAATGTCAATAATACATAATTTTGGAGATATAAAGTCTCCCCAATGTAAGTTAATAAATAATAATAATAATGATTTGGAGGTGTAAAAAATCTCCAAATGTCAATAAAAAGTAAATAAAAAGGTATATGAAACAAATGTTTCATGTCAGAAGACAGTTAAACTAAAAGTCTTGTAAACTAGTGCTACAGAATACATAATTATTATGTATCCAATCAGTCAAAATTTTGCTATATAAGGAGATAAATGGGCTCCATGGTGAAATAAATATTAAGTGTGGAGATGTAAAAGGTCTCTTTAGATCATTATACTAGGCATACACTTAAAACACGATTAATCAAACGCTTTAAACAACAACATTAACTAATGGAAAACGACTGGAGAGTTCTAAGTTTGAGTCCATGCTTCACCAATTTCAAAACACAAGAAATAACGACTTTCGTCAGGATGCTAGGAAAGAACGATCTGAATCTAACGAACTATTGAATCTAGTCAAACTCCTCTTACTCTGGAGTGTACTTAATCAAATCTATTCGCGGTCTCAAGATAGACTGACTTAAGGGAAGAAATGATCATAATCTGAATCTATTCCACGTCTAAGGCAAGAATCAATCTTTCTAAGTCTAACGCGGGAATCAGAATGAATTGACTTTCCAATGTCTAAAGCAAGAATGACTTCTTTCTAAGTCTAACGCGCGAATGCCCCCAAGAACACAGCGCTAGTGACCTTTTATACTGTCAAGTCATAAACTACCTTTTTCACAGGCGGGTAGATCTCAACCGGATTTTATTATCTACCTGCATGGAACAAAGCAAAGACCACTCCAAGCAATACATTGCTTATCGTTTTCTAGATTTAGTAACTCTTACCAAATTAATTATAAACATTGCAAACAAAACTGTTCTCATTGTAAATAAACACAATTCTGGCGTTCGATGATTCGACGTGTCGACAGGTCTGCACCAACTGAAGCGCGACTCTGACATATAAATAATAGAATTCCATAACTACTATAACTACTTTGCAGCCTGCAAAGCACCGGACGTATTCTTTGTATGAAACGTTCCATTTTTGCTACAAAAATGTACAGGAACCTGATAACAAAAAAGGAAAAGTCCATACAAACTTCTTGGGACATTTTGGGAAATGGGGTGGATCTCATTCGGCGTCACTCACTCTATCAGCCTACCAATGTCTATCAAAATTGAAGACGTTATCAAAACTTTTCGAAAATTGCACGTCCAGAACTTGGAAAATAATATGAAATAGGATAATAAAGTTATTACAGAGTTTAATATTTACACAGTTAATTAGTTAGTTCGACAAAGAAAAGGATTATTGACAGGTAATCGGTTTTGATAATCGTTGTTATCTACTTGCTCAAAACACGTAAGAAATAACTATAATCAAACGGTTAAACTCACAAGCAAATCGCAAGTTGATGGCGTGAACGCGGGCTCAGTGCTTGATAATGGAGGTCTAGCCTGTAAATACACGTGAGTTTATCCGTTTATTTATATATATAGTAATTGTCTCACGAAACTTTAAATTCAACGTAGGAAACAGCCGTGACCGGTTGTAAGGGAAAATGACCTGTCCAGTTGGCTCCACGCTTATAAAGCTTTCTCTAAGTGTCACGGCTATCCGACAAAGGTGCCCCTTCGTCAGGACATTACGGCACCCCGCGGCACTCCTTTGTTCAACTATACAGATAAATGTCACTGGCAGTACCCGGGGCTCAAGTGGAAGGGTTGACTTCAAAGTGATTTTATTACTGTAACTATTTTGTTGTTTTTAATATGGTCTTCTACGAAAAACAATATTTCATGAACAACGACTTTTTTACAATTAATGCGCGGAGTGTCCTAGTTACCGCTGTAGGGTGGGACATTTCTCAAAAAAATCGATTTTCTGGAGGGCACAGTTACAAAACGGTTCCATTTGAAGTTTGATTATTACTCTTACATTTATTATATTTTTAATTTAAGTTTTTCTGCCTCCGGATTTGAGTAGAAATTGTCCTAAAATGTACAGGGCTTTAAAAATAAGTTATTATTTATGACCTTTTTTTTCGTCTCTTTTGGCTCCGTAAGTTTAGGAAAGCTATTTCCAGGTAAACACAATACTCAAACATAGCTCATGTTGCAACAAAAAGTAAAAACATAGATATCAACTGTAGTCATTACAAAATGTACTGAAATTTCTATGAAATCTGTCAAATAGAGCCGGAGGCAGAAACTTAATTCCGATGGCCATATTTACAATTTGTCCCCAGTAAAAACAAATGTTTTTTTTTCTTCATACATCAGTGACCCACCCTACCGCTGCCGCTGAGGTAAATGATAGCACTAAATTAACCATCTCGCTAAGTGATGAGTTGACTTTTTTAGGATTCGAATAGATCTAGTCGCTGATTCGAATCGAAATTCGAGTTGATTTGAGTCGATAAACGTCCAACTAGAGTTTACGGCAAAGGCACATCAATTCGAGCGCTCTGCCGGTGAGCGAATTGGTGATTCGAATCGCTACTCGCGCTCACATTCAACTCCGGTCAAATGTGTCAGTGATGACAGTTATAGAAAGAGCGCAATGATTGGTAATTGGTAAACCGAGGTGATTCGAATTGCAGGGAACCTTGATTCGAGTTGATTCGAATTATTAAAACCAAACAATTCAACTCGCCTATTGCTAATCTCGCTTGTACAAATATCCCAGTCTGACCGAGAAATGCAGAAAGTAACTTACACAGCCGTTACCGTCAGGGACTGGAACCGGTACCTATTTTACAAATACCTCGAAATAGGTCAAAATTTTAAAATGTTTTATACTCTTTATGTGCTGGTCAATATTTTATTTTATGTTATTTACAATATCGTATTTTTAAATTACTCCATTAACTTACAATTTATATACGAAAGAACGAAAGAGAACCGTTTTTTTGTATGGAGAAAATAACGGTTTCGGTCCCCGGTTACCGTTTGCAATCGCGAACTTATAGTAGCGTTTCAGCATTTTATTGTTAGAGCACTGAACACATGAACACATCACACGTGGGTGCTCCACAAAGCCTTTTTTTATAAAGCCTATTGTTTCCTTTAACCAAGTGCGTTGTAAAAACCCTGTGTGTATTAATAATGAGCAACGCTTTGATAGTTTTCTGGTATGATGAACAAACATATCGCGTATGCGTCGTTAGTTGTCGTATTGCGCGGTTTAGTTTATTTAAGGTGCATGCAGACCAAACAAGCATTTCGCTATTCTATCCCCCACTCCACGAAATCAACGAATCACGTTTTGTGTAACGATCGAATTTTGTAGAGTAGGGGATTAGAATAGCGAATGCTCGTTTGGTCTGAATGCACCTTCAGATGAGCGTTTGTCAAGAAAATCTCTAATATATTACGTATTATCGATCCGAGTTGTTACTCATGTATAAGTTGGTTGCTCAACATGTTTTGACCCATTATGAGGGTCTTCGTCCGGAGCACCCTCGGTGAAAACGCAACTACTGCCAGGTCAGCGCTCATACTACTTTACGTGAGTAGCCCGTTTCGATAATATTTTAATATGTTTGAGTCTCACGTTAGTAATAATTATAAAAAAAAACCTTATCAGATTATTCATATCATTTATCTAGATTGAATCAGCTCATAATTCTGACTCGAATGAGCCGAAGCAAGTTCAGATCTAGAAGACTAAGGCTTTCGAGGTTTTTCAAAAATGTCCAGATGTCATTTACGCTACTCAATAATATACTTTTTAATATATTTATTTTCATAACTAAAATTTATGTACATAGATTAAATCTAACTAATCTACTTAACCTAACCTATAGATATCTAAGATTAGCCCTTGTGGCATTGTACCGATGATGCTGGCCGCATTTCCTCGCTGTATCGCAATACTGATGCGTTGTGCGAAGAAGTCGCCAGCTCTATAATATTTTTTTTTTCATATTACGAAAAAGCTACGAAACTATCTCATAACACAAACACCTTCCAGCTTTGTCACGAATCTTATCACTTTCGTTCCCTATAATAAAAGCTAGGAAGGAGCATTGAAAAACGTCAATATTGAGCATCTGTTTCTATTTTTCCTACGAAGACGTCATCAGAGGGACAGAGACAGATTGAAAATTACGATTTTCTAAGTTTGCTGTAGGTCCTCTCAGTCTCATTTCCTGAAAAAAAAAAGGTATGTTTGTAAAGCCTCGGCCGACGTGGCGTGGTCGTACTAAAGGTGAGAATATTAAAGATCGTATCAGGAGTGCGTCACGTCCTGTAGCCGTACCATGACTTTCCAAGTATCTGTAACGTTAGGTTTTACTCGATACGTAGAGCAGGCTATCGCCACAGCTATCGCGCTCGCTTAAAGTGCATTCAGACCAAACGAGCATTCGCTATTCTAAGCCCCTACTCCACGAAATTCGATCGTTACACAATACACGTGATTCGTTGATTTCGTAGAGTGTGGGATAGAACAGCGAATGCTCGTTTGGTCTGAATGCACCTTTACAAGTCAGTGTGAGCGCGATGCACATATCGAGTAAAACCTAACGTACCTATCTTTTACTTTCAAAGTCAAAGTCAAACTATTCTTTATTCAAGTAAGCTTATTAATTAGCATTTTCGAATCGTCTGACATTATCAAGAGAAAAAAAAAATCTACTACTAGTTCTAACCCTACTCCGTTCCTGAGAAGAACCAGTAAGAAACTCGGGTGGACTCATTTTTTAGGGTTCCTTAGCCAAATTGGCAAAAACGGAACCCTTATAGATTCGTCATGTCCGTCTGTCGTTCTGTCCGTCTGTCACAGCCGATTTACTCGGAAACTATAAATGCTACAGTGATGAAATTTAGTAAGGATATGTGTTTTATGGACCGCTACAAAATTATGATACTATATTGTAAAAAAAATAATTGGGGTTGGGGCCCTCCACACATGTAACTGAGGGATAGAAATTTTTTTTTAGTTGTATATAAGCGTATGAGGTATCAAAAGAAAGTTCTTTAAAAATGATATACGTCACATTTTTATTGAAGCGAACCGCTTTCGAGATATCAGCTGTCAAAGTCTGAAAAATGTGTCCCCCCCCCTCTATTTTTAGAACTGCGTGGTATAAAATTCTAAAAAAAAATATGTTATGCGTATTAATAAGCTCTATCAACGATTTTTGGTTTGATTAAATTATCTCTTTTAGTTTTTGAGATAGGTTGATTTAACTGTATTTTTTAATGATAATGGTACGGAACCCTTCGCGAGCGAGTCTGACTCGCACTTGGCCGGTTTTTTTCAAAACAGTTTAATAATACACCTTATTAAAAGAACATGCATTAAAGAATTTATTACATAAAAAAAATGATTTCTAAAAAAGAGAAATAAAGAAAGGATCGTAATAATAAACAAAAATAATTATTATGTACATCATCATCATCATCAGCCAACTGACGTCCACTGCTGGACATAGGCCTCCCCCAGAGAGTTCCACAAAGATCGGTCGTGAGCTGTCCGCATCCATTGGACACCCGCAACCTTTACCAGGTCGTCGCTCCGTCTTGTGGGGGGCCTTCCCACGCTGCGTCGTCCAGTGCGAGGTCGTCACTCGAATACACGCCGACCCCACCGGTCATCGGTCCTCCGGGCAATATGGCCAGCCTACTGCCACTTCAACCTGGCGATTCTTATTATTACAATTACTATGTACAAGTTCACAATATTATTAAGCATCCATATCTATACTACTAGAGATGTAAAGGCCTAAAGTTGTCAGAATAAAGAGAAATTAAGATTTAGAGATGTAAAAGGTCGCTAAACGTCATGATTGGAACAATAATAATAAAATAGAAAATTAACAATTAAATGACAATCACAAAGCAACTATTCTTATTATATAAAATACAACAGCCAATACCTACAATTTCCAACACATGGTACGGCTACGCTTCAAAGATGATACGCACACTTGTTTGTTGAGCGTGTTTCTTTATATTTTCTAGGGGGTTTGTTTATTCACGGCAGCTTGTTTATGATTGGCTGCCTTGTTATTTATTACAAGCTATAAACACATTGCACATGCACATTGCGCGTAGAACCGATGGCTGTTTGGGCGGAAAGGTTCTCGAGTGCCGGCCACGTACTGGAAGGCGCAGCGTGGGTAAGCCCGACAAGGTGGACTGATGACCTGGTGAAGGTCGCAGAAGTCCGCTGGATGCGAGTGGCACAGGACCGGTCATTGTGGCAATCTTTGGGGCAATCCATGTTCAGCAGACGTCTTTCAGCTGATATGATGATGATGATAATGTAAACATCACATAACATGAAATCAGGCTATATCAGTCCACTGTTGGACATAGGCTCCTATTCCCTATGCGTAAGGATGCTTTAGAAGGTAAATGCCACAATCCCCACCCTGGGCAGGTGGGCAATCGCAGTAGTATTTCCACTATGATGACGCTCCTGCCGATTATCAATCTCCTATAGGTAAACTATTAGTCGACTCTTACGACATCACCCTCGGGAAGAGTTGGGGTGGTAACTAATGTATACAGCCGTTACCGCGGCGTAATGAGCGGCAAACTTACCTACCTACGTAAGTTATAATTAATAATTCATAGTAAATAGGTAACAGGTTGATTGCAAAAAAAATTTAATTAAAGATAAATCACGATCGCTACAATTGTGTAACTAAAGTTAATCATACAAACTATGGGGTATCCTCTGTCCAACAACCTTCGGCAGGGAAAAACGTAAAAAACGTAAAGGGAGAAACGTAAAAGATATAGGTTCGCAATGATCGCTCATAGAACATTTTAATGTGGGGCCCCTTTTCATTGCCAACAATTGTTACACAAAATTTAACTTCATAACACAAAAATCATGATGTTAAAATCTTGTTTTCAGTAAAGACCATTAATTATATACATTTTTTTTGCATTTGACCATAATTATAACTTAAAAAGTTTCATGTAAAGTACAACTTATGATACACTTGTTTTACTTATGTAAGTGTGTATTTCTCTAAAAACAGTATTTCATCTTTTACAGAAATTGTAATTGTTTATACTATCATTGTAAACTAAAATGGTTTCAAATTGTTACCCAGCAAGTTATTCCTGTCAAGTAACCCAAGTGACGGTTAGACATCGTTTACCGGCAAAGAGATTCTGAATTAAAATGTCATGCGCGGAGACTGGAACCCCACTTTGTTGTCTTGGGGATCCTTTTGTTAGACGCTGCTTTAATGTTTATTAGGGATGGAACAAACGTAAATAATATTTTTTCTACTCCCGCACTTTTATTTGACATTTACAGGGTCGTGAACACACCGTTAAGCCCCTACCTTATAGATGTAAAGACAACTCTATACTGTCTATTCCTTATTCGGGCATACACGTACCTAGTCTGTTTTTGGATTTTAAGACATCTTTTGTATACAAGACGTAATGAAATACATGGCTACAAACCTAATTTTAAATGTTATTTCTGATGAATAATAAATAATAAACCATAGAGGAGCTCTCTTTTTTTAATTTCGACGTTTTCCGGCCGACCTTGATGATTAATAAAATTGTGTTTGACTAAGAATATTTCTCAAATTTACAATTTTATTTTATTTTAAAATAAATGAGTGGTCGTAGAAAAATTATTGTATGCAACATTGTTTAACTGAGTCAAAAAATGCTAGTGGCATCTTCAATAACAATTTTCGGCTTCGCCTGAAATTGTTACCCACGCCACTCACATTTTTTGACCTCTCTTGCAAGGGTTGCATAAAATACTATTATTTTAGACGATACGATACCAATAACATTTTCTGGAGAAAAAGATCTCTATATAGAAGAGTAGTTTCAATACTCGATAAGAAGTTTATAACAATAAATCTAATAAACAAAGAAACTCAAGAAATTAAAAAAATAAGTCATTCAAATTTAAAAATTAAACAAGAAAAATTTTGAGACGATCTTACACAAATCAACCCATGGGTACTAGACATTTACAATTTGGTATAGGTATACAATATATCAATATGACAATAATGAAGAGATTAAAATGGAGATGGTCATATTCATATTACGATGTAGGAAAAACAAATTGGAAAAAGATGTCACTGTGTGGTACCCTCGAGACAGAAAAAGAAGTCGAAGAAGGCAAAGAAAAAGATGGGAGGATGACTTAAAAACAGTTGCAGGACCAACATGGATTAGAAAGACCACGGACAGGAAACTTTGGGAAACCCTAGGGGAGCCAAAGGGCAATCAGATTAGTAATTAATATTAGTGGAAATAATGTTTTAGTAGATAAGTTTAATCTAAACAAAGGCTTTTTTAATTTAATTTATTTATTTATACATATCAACCACGCCGACAAAGTGGTACCGGGAGACGAAGCGTGGGTAGGCCCATTAAGGTAGACTGATGACCTGGTGAAGGTCGCAGGAGTCCGCTGGATACGGGTGGCGCAGGACCGGTCATTGTGGCAATCTTCGGGAGAGGCCTGTGTTCAGCAGTGAACATCTTTCGGCTGATATGATGATAATATCATGGAAGTCAATACTTATTTATCTACATGTGTGTATTTTTTTAGGAATTACTAATATTTCAAGATATACATTTTGATAAATGTAATACAAACAATGACGTTGCGATAAAATTATATTTATTTAAACTTACGTATTAAATAAGTAAATAAAGTATCAAACACGCTTACAATTGAGTTTATCTTTGATGCTGTCATCACTTCCTATCAAGAGAGATGTTTATCTTGTTTGTTTATTCGTATCTGATGAGCATAGCAAATAATAATTATTTACTTGATTGTTAGATAATGAAACGCAATAACCACGACCTTTCGACAAACTTCTAGAAAAATGCAGTAGTATTTATTTATAATTAACACATCACTTTATAATATTATATCTAAGCGACTTAAATAAAAAAAGTCCTTGTATGCACGATGGCGAAAAAAATGCAAATAATTAACAATGGCACAATTAAAATAAAACATTATTAAAAAATATATATATTTAAAAAACATTATATTATCGTTATATTTGAAACTCAAATGAGCTTGGAGTTTATACAACTTAGATAGTTCATAGTAAATGATGTGCCCCAGCCGATCTATTTTAAATCGTAAAGGTAGATTTGACGACTTGTCCTTGACACCTTGTCTTCATTTATTTACACTAAATTACAAAAAAATATAATGTAGGTTATTCTTCTATAATATAGTTTTATTTTAATTTTGTACATTTTGTCACTTATAAATTAATTAAAATCTTAGGTATGAGGTTTAAAAAAAAATTACAACTACTAACTTCGTATCGTATGAAACTTCATATAACATGACATACCGCTTGCAAGTCACGCGAACGCATTCGATGTGGCTCAGTCTGAATAACTAACGTAACCTTTACTTTTTAAATCGTGGTAAGCGCAAACGTTGATTGAAATCAATGTACTCATGTGACCGTTTCATGTGGTTACCCTTTACGTAATTGTCCAGCAGTGACATAATTCGGCTAATGACAATGATTATGAAAAACATAACAATCTATTTAATTTATTTAACGGTTTTTATTTTCAAAACTGTACAATTACATTTATAATACATTATAATTTATAAATTAAATCTAACTAACCTAACCTATCTCTAAGATTGGCTCTGGTAGCATAATACCGAGGTTTCTGGCGGCATTTCCTCACTGAATCGCAACACTGATGCGTTGTGCGAGCAAGTCGCCAGATTTTCGGTTTTTATAAATTGTGTTAAATATTAATGTAATAATTCATCTCTTATACTCGTAATGGCAGTTTCAATCTTGAATCAATCGTCTTCATCAATACTTAATACATTTTATTTGTCACTTTTGGCTTCATTCACGAGGTAATGCCAGTTTTGTTGTCATCTTTGTTCTCTTCAGTTTTGATAGCTTTCACTTTCGTTTTATCAGACGGGAGAAAGAATCCGACGATACCACCAGCTGTAAAGTTAAAATCGGGTCAGACGATGGATTAAATTGCATCACAATTTTGATGTACATTTTTAAAGTATTAAACTAAAAATCAATAAATAGGAGCCAATACAAATCTAAAAAGAATATGAAGTATAATAATCAATGCTAGCAGCACTTTAAGCATTTTTTTACGTTTAAATATTATTTGAAAATCACAAAATTCAATCAATGTCATTCTTCACTCTGAAAGCAACAGAAAACTCATTGATTTATTTATGAGAATTGAGACACTTACCTGCCATTAAACCCGCTTCAATTAAGATGAAATTGAAACAATTGTTTTGTAACTGAGAGCCGATTACTTGAGAGAAGATAATAGATGAAGCACGTCCGGAGAGAATAGTAAGGCACACTGCCATAGCTCTGAAAGTTAATTAATATCAATGAATACATTAATAAATATCATCGGACAGTCATACCAAATTGATCTAGCCGCATGGTAAGTTTAATAAAACCTTGTGTTGTGGACGCTAAGAAACAAAATAAAAGACAGGTAAATAAATACTTCAATACAAAGAAATCAACCATAACCAATTCTGATTTGACCAAGGACCAAATGCCCTTGCTAGGATTTGAACTTAGAGCTATATATCTCTGTTCAAATCGTGGTTGCTAATAAACTCCTCAGAATAAATGAATTGAATGCAGAATATTTTACGGATTTTAATTATACCATTTTGTGAAACTTTGATTATGAAGGTCATAAAAACATGCATCAACCCATTGCTCACCTCATATACGTTGGAAATAGTTCTATAGCATAAGTGGTGACAATAGCCATACACGATACATTGGCTGATAGCCCAACTAATGCCACCACTCCACCAAGCATGTTCAAATAGTTGATCATGAAACCCAAACCAGCGCAGATGAAGTGGTTCACCACGAATGTCCACTTCTTGCCGATGTATTTGACGACTAGGCAAGTAAATAAAGAGCAGAAAACGAGCCAGACGGCGAATATTGAAAGGGTTATGAAGACGATTTCGTCAATTCTGTCGTCGCATTCAGGTATCTGAAAAACGATAAATTAATGTTAAGAAATTAAGACTCAAATACACAAAACGATCCCAATGGGTCGAAGTGTATCCTTAAGGGCCCCACCAATAAGATAATAGTCAAATAACTGATTTAGTTACTAATGCCTGTGTATTTTTATTAGTTTTACACATAAGGTTAGAATAGGTTTTCCTAAAGTCTAAATAAAGAACTCTCATATACATTTTTCGTATGTATATTTAGGAACTAAAGACGCTAGGTAGTAGCATTTCCTTTCTCAATCGCAATGCTGTTAAGGTATTACTTAAAAAAACAACATTATGACTGTCACTTACCACAGAACTATTTAAACTTCCAACAGTTTGCGTTACAGTATTGTTAATCTGGAATATTTCGCAAAATCCCATACTAGTGTCTTCTAGTTTGCTATAACTGTTCATGATAAATGGCAACCAGATCGATAATGGTGGCGCTCTACAAACAACAAGAATGAATTTTAGTATAAAGGATAAATATTTAGTTGCAAATTGCAATATACTGCTGGCTAGTAGTATTATCGAACCGGAATGAGAAAGGGATTCGAAAGTACTGTTGACACAACAAATGACACAACATTTACCAAGAAAATAGTTGTTTAATAGATGTAGTGAGTGATTGATTATATCTATTGTCTGTGAGTCTCTGCCCTTAATCTATGAATAATAAATAATAAATATCTTGGGACATCTTACACAAATCAACCTAGTCCCACGGTAAGCTCAATTAAGGCTTGTGTTGTGGGTACCAGGCGACGATATATATAATAGATACATACATATAGATACTTAGATACATACACAGCCATGACCAAGGAACAAACATTTGTGATAAATAAATACACAAAGAATGCCCTCGCCGGGCATATAATAAAATTTATGAATATATGAATAAAACTATGAATATATCCTAGATTAACTTATACACTGTTGTGTCAACAGTACTCACAAATTCCATTCTAATCGCGGTTTGATTATACCTATACTGGACGCTAAACATAAGAATTTCATTTCATATCCAGTATGAACATACTGAATGGTGGCCAGAGTGGTCAAGAAGATCTGCTGGGTGACCACCAACAAGATGGTCCGATGACATCTGCCGAACCGCAACAAAGCAGTGGATGCGACTAGCACAGGCCCGAGGAAATTGGCGTAATAAATAAAAGGTCTATACCCAGCAGTGGGTGGACACGGGCTGAATAGATAGATAGATGAACATACTGATGTCCATAAATTTTAAAATGAAGTAACTAGGTAACAATTCTAAGAATGATTTGTGTGTCTACTATGATGATGCTGCTGCCTAACATCAATCAGTGACACTTCAATCCCTTAGTGGACTCTTACGACGCTCACGGTAAAAGTTGACAAATGTATACTTTCTAACTACCATCACCACATGGTGGTATTTTCACTAATATACTCGTAGTTTGACTTACACACAGTACGCAGGCAGACCGCATAAGAAGATTAACGTCGTGCTCTTGATGTACTTTTTGTTAAATAGCGGCTTAGTTTGATCCCAAATAGAACGGAAGAAATTCCTTTGTCGTTCCTTGTAATCATCTTTATTTAAGACTACATGTTTTACCTGAAAAAAAAAAGAAGTTTACCTAAATCTATTTAAAAACAACTACTGATGTAAAAACTGCAGAAACATCGACTATAATGTATATAATGTATAAGAAGATGCATCGGAGTCTCAAGTTATAATATTATTTTTTGTACAATGATAAAGTAGTGTTTGAAGTTTTGATGTAAAATCGATATTTTGACTAGACATCC
>JALPQI010007868.1:0-54745 GCA_025490895.1 Thaumatotibia leucotreta | reverse complement strand
GAATTGAATTTTGAAAAATCGTTTCTTAGTGCTCGTCTACACTATAAAAGGAACCTACGTGCCAAATTTGGAGTCTCTAGTACCAGGGATTTAGTCTGTGCGTGCATCTTTGTCAGGGAGCTTCTTCTTTTATATATATATATGTCGGGAACCCGTTACAAAATCCACGGA
This sequence comes from Thaumatotibia leucotreta, assembly GCA_025490895.1. Classification (NCBI taxonomy): domain Eukaryota; kingdom Metazoa; phylum Arthropoda; class Insecta; order Lepidoptera; family Tortricidae; genus Thaumatotibia; species Thaumatotibia leucotreta. Next base: position 54,574 of record JALPQI010007868.1, on the reverse strand, counting down.
TCAAGCTTGATGACGTCATCGCATACCTATCAAGTGCCTGCTCCAGTCGACGCGCGGCCGCCCCGTGACACTTCCTAATCTTTGCATTCAACAATCACACGTGTAGACTCATTTATTCCCGAATATTAATTTTGATTACTTAATTGGTGATTTTGATTAGAGTCTTATTCATTTAAGGACGTTGTGTCTTGATTATTGACTTTTAATAATTAAATAGTGTGTGAACCTGATTTAGACTATTTTAATTATCTCGAGGTACCCAAATAGATACCACATGAAGCCCACAATGAGACAAATATCTGATGATCGTAGCCATTCTGCGACATCAGAAGTGGGATTCCCTCGAGATACAGTGGCGAAAAATTGTGAAACTTGAAAATGTTGAATTGTAGAAGTATTTTGAACGTTATCTGTGAGGTGGTGTATCAAATCTGTCTAAAAACATCAGTGAGGGGAGCGACGAATCTGAATACATTGCAGAGGAATTCCACGAGATAAGAGATGGTTATATTGAGCCTACTAAAGGTTTCGTGTCGAGAACACTAGTATCAAGAACTAAACAGCGTGATCCGGAGTGCGGGAATGAGCCACTAAATTAGAACGTGTCCCAATAAATCATCAGGATGAAGTATTTCTGTCAGCAGTCATGATACGCAGGGTGGCGTACAGGACCCGTCTAAGGTGCTGCGATGTCTCTCGAAGATATAGTACTCAGACAGATCAATACAATTTGATCGATCCGTGTGAAGAATTGTTTTATAAAGGTGAGCTGTACCTGTACCATCCATTGCGCTATTTTAATGAAGTTGAATGAGTCATTTGAACAGAGGTACTGGGTTCAAATCTCAGTTTATAAGTTCAGTGGTTTATGAGATTTCTGAATGAAAATATTTGTGTTTTAATGTTTTTTTTTTGAGATGAGATGATTTCATAACAAATGAAATATTTTCTAATACGTAGTTACTTACATACGTAGTTAGTGGACAGCGGAGTCCTTTGTGTTGTTTTTATAATTGGGAACCTAGAGTTGTTATGAAATAATTTCTCGTGTGACCCAAGGTTAATTTTGCCGTGGTGTTTCTTTAAGTTATGGTTCGGACTTCGGCGAGATACGATATCGCAAAGGTCTCAAGTTGCAAATAACTATGAATTGTGTTGAAACACTTAAGGGATATTAACGAAATGTGTGTACAAGTGGTACGTTATCTGGTGGGAGCGAGGTTGATTTTGAAAGTCGGTGTTAACTCGCTTTGAATTTACCTAAAATGATAGAGCAAGAGAATCAAAATTTAGTAGCTCGACGTCCAGGTCGAGTCTGAAATGTGGCTAACCATCAAATTCCTTCTGAACTTCATATGTAAACTGTTTTAGTAAATGAATCTAATTGAACTGAATAAGTTGATAATTCAGCTTTGATGTTGCTAAGTAATACGTTGGTTTGGTGCACCAAAGAGTGATGTCATTCGTGCGGCAAAGTATATCGTTGGTGCGGCGAAGTATGTCTTTAGTGTGACAATGTGTGTCGTTGGTCAGGCGCTATGGAGTGCTAGTATTTAGTCGTTGGTGCGACTAGAAATGGTTTATGTTTAGTCGTTGGTGCGACTAGAAATGACTTATGTTTAGTCGTTGGTGCGACTGAAGTTGAAATGTCAAACCCGATATGAGTATTGTGTTGGTGCACAAAGTTCTGTGTTACTGTAGCAATAGTAGTCTAAAAGATAATATTTGAAGTACCTAGTAGAGTGTTCAGAAGTGATTGTGAAGGATTGTTGATGGTTTTGTCAATGAACTAGTGTTACTATACTCTTTTGATCAGTGGCTCCGATGTTGTATTTGTAATGTCGTGTTTGTATATGAGGAGCATAAGTACCTAATTCATGCCCTTGGTGTAGTTCTGATAAAAGTGGAATCCTTGAAGTCGATAGGAGACCTAGGAGAGTTGACACAAAGGTAAGTTGACATAACGACAAAATCTCAGGAACTATAGGCATTAGAAATCAGGCAATAGCGCAGTTCTATCCCTTTTCTCCCTCCTATCTACTCTTCAGTACACGCCATGGCCGTCAGCCGAACGGTTGCGGAGTTATAGCATCTGTGTTCAAAATTGTGCGAAAAGTAAGTTTTTACCCATTTTTTCAATGCCGTTTATTTACGTGTTATGTTAAGAATTATGCCCTTTGTAAACATCATTTGTAACGTCTATTTAAGTACATGTTTATATTAAAACATGTTATTTTCAAACGAGTACCGCTTGTAAGTAATAATCGCTAAGATATAAAAAAAGCCGTTAATTTTGAAGGGAAGGTAAGTTGAAACAGCTTGTTGCAACTCTCCTCGATGTTAATTTATAGACTAAATATTTATTTGGTATTTCAGAGTGCCTAAAGCAATAGAAGCAAACAGGAAACTAAGAAACGTTAAGAAACCATTATTAGATTAATCAAAGCAAACAAAGACAATTGAGAAAAATAAATCTATCAAGCGTAATAAAACGACTGGTAAAAACATAAAGAGGAATGCAATAGTGAGAATGAAAATCATAATGATTGTTTATGTCTCTGTTGCTTAGAGCCATATAAAAACAGTAGACCAAAAAAATTATAAAAAATAGTTTTTTGGATTGAAAGGGTTGGGCACATGCAAAATGCAAATAAGGGTGAACTGGACTACATATATTAAAATATCAAACTGTTGGCCTGGTTAATTAAATCTAATTTTTTATTACGTTGCATTTTGTTATACCTAGTTAGATATATTAATGTTCTGTGTTTTTGTTGGTAACATTATCAATTACCATAAGAAGTTAAGTTGGATTATTTTAGTTAGATTTATTTAATTTTTTTTCTTTCCTGAAAGGAGAATACTTGCAATTTTAATGTTTAATTAATCTCATTTAGTGTCTTAAGTCTTAACGTTGATGTGATTACCAGCTACTTACTGTTTTTTCAGAAAATTGCGATGGTGATTATATTGTTTGCGTTGTTTCGCCATCGAATATGCGAAAATTATTACTCACTATCCCAAGTGAAAAATTTGGAATGTTTTGGACAAAAATTGTAAATTCAATACAAAAACGTAAATAAAACCCGTATGCTCCCCGTTTCGCCGCCTGCGCACACCGTACCGGCAACGTTGCGTGCCATGCACGTAGCGTGTCGGGGCCGGCAAAATATTCTCGCCGACAATTCTCGCCGGTCCGTGCATGGCACGCGACGGTGTTGGCCGGTGACGGAACGTCCTAGTGGGCATAGTCTCATACTTTTCTATACAAAGAATATTTTTTTGTTTGATACGTTCATGCTACGGTCATGGTATGCTACGGTCTAGTGGGCAGAGACCTTAAATGTAATAATGTACCTACTCAATGTTTCGACTTACTTTAACAATTTTTTTTTTAATGAATTTTAGTTTGGGTACGAATGGCTCTGTCAGTTTGAGAACGGTAGTGTTACGTTTTCTTTTTAAGAAGCTTCAGCTGACTGTTCATGAATCTGGGAAATCGTCACAATCAATTTTTGACATCGAGGTGTAATTACAGAAGGGATATTAGGTACGAGTGGTTGCCGAAATTGTGACAAACCAAAAATAATTCTTGATGCAAAGCAGGCTCTACTACTTTAGTTGATACCTACATGTAAATGGCATAGTGTATTTTAATGAGGATTATAACTTAATACGATGTGATGATAAATGAGAAGAATAACAGTTGTGTTGCGATGTTATGAGATAAGACCAGGAACTGGCTATAACAACATGATTATGAAATTTTCAGTAGAGTTTTAATCTTGGTAGATTGTCATTGCCAGTGAATACATCAAAGTTTTCCGAGTCATAAATGTTGTTGTAATGTAATTCAAAACAAGTTTTGATGGACATGACAACCAGGTAGGGGTCAGAATTGGCCGAGCGGATGATACTTTGTAGATTTCCTTTCCAGGATTACAAGCCACACGTGGACGTGTGTCCATCAGGACGGCCGTGTCGGGAACCCGTTACAAAATCCACGGATCAAGCTTGATGACGTCATCGCATACCTATCAAGTGCCTGCTCCAGTCGACGCGCGGCCGCCCCGTGACACTTCCTAATCTTTGCATTCAACAATCACACGTGTAGACTCATTTATTCCCGAATATTAATTTTGATTACTTAATTGGTGATTTTGATTAGAGTCTTATTAATTTAAGGACGTTGTGTCTTGATTATTGACTTTTAATAATTAAATAGTGTGTGAACCTGATTTAGACTATTTTAATTATCTCGAGGTACCCAAATAGATACCACATGAAGCCCACAATGAGACAAATATCTGATGATCGTAGCCATTCTGCGACATATAGATTATTAAGATTGGAAATTCTAACGATTAGTGGCTAGATGGATGTGAGTCATAATTGTTCCAAATAGCATTGTGATCCTAAAATTCAGAATTAATACTTAAGAGATATTGTTATGCTGAGCACATTTGTACACAACACTATCGTCCATGTGGTGACCCAACTGTCAACAAAGTCCCGTTAACAAATATCACCTACCAGCAAATCCAGACCGAGCGGCTGACATCGCTACACGCTGTAGGTAAGGCGACAACGATATGACATGTATGAACACACATGCTGTAACAGCCATAAAGATTAACGAGATTACTGCTAAGAACATAAGCCGCAGGGCATCGAGTGAACTTGACCGGCCATTCAGCTGTTCTGATATCTACATACAATATAGTTTAGTCATAGTACGAGTATAGTGCACTGAGCCTCAAAAGTAATCGGGCAGTACTTAGAGACTCGTACTGTCGACGTCAAAGATATCATAACGAAATATCCAAACTTTAATAGAATGGAAAGAACCTTTTCTCTACCACCAGCTTGGGATCCAGTTGTTCATCTGATAAAGGAACAGTCTAGACATAAACCGTGAGGCTGATGTATTTGGCGGTGGTGACCATTCCCCCCCTTTTTAGTACTGGCAACATTTTTTCAAAATTATTTTAAATTTCCTTATTAATCAAAATTGTATGTTTTGGTTTAATGCATGATGATCTTAAGATGTACTACAAATGTTTTTTGAAAAGAGTTGTCCCGCTGAGTTTCTTGCCGGTCCCAATTTTGGGATACCTTCCTAACAATACAATCATACAAAGGAAGGAAATACTTCTCAGGCAGTGGCGTAGGGATAGAACCGGCGTAGATTATTTATTTTGTCTCTTGTCTTCATTCTGTAAATATTTGTAATGAATAACTAGCTTAATTTGCAAATTTTGTATGTACATCCACCCTTAAAATTTATTGTCTGTGGCTTAGTAATTTTTCTTTAGTGGGTAGTTTTGTACTTATCTTTCTTATTTTGATGGAGGTAGATCTATTATCAAATTTCCTCCATTGTCAGTCATCCGCAGACCACGAACCCTGTAAAGTGTTCGAAACGTCGGAATGAAGTTAAAATTAGTTAATAAGTATACGCGAGTTTATCCGTTTTCATAGTTTTATTTCATGAGTAATCCTCGCGGTAACCGAAGAAAATATTATATCATAACGGTTTAGATGCCAAAAATGTATTTACACGACCTTAATATCTAGGCAATAAAGTCGTGTTAATATATTTTTGGCACCTAAACAGTATCTAATGATATCTTTGATGTCGACTGTACACTGTATGTATTTAAATACATTAGAAGGTAGGTATTCTATTGGTTGATTACATTAGTAGGCACGAGGAGTAGCTACGAATCCCGGAGGACGGATTTGTAGGAATGGGCGTCAAGAGATAATAATACCTATTATGTTACAAAAACATATTTAGATAGGTACTTATTTACTGTTAAGACGCTACAGCAAAAGTAGTTAGTATCTACTGATTGACTTCGAACTAGTTTAGTCCAAAAGGAGAATTTTCATGTATAGTAACTACCAACGCTTATAGTTAGGTATTTTAGGAACCTGCACCAATTAGAACACTCTATGTACTCCTAAGTATCTCTAGGTATCACTCTCATTCAGGGTCCGTTCCACATCAAGTGCATCAAATCGACGAATATGTATTGCGGTCTAAACTGATGACTGTATTTCTGAAAAATATACCTACCTAATCAATTAGGTATGTTAAGAACCGCTAGTATAATTAGGTAGGTATATTTTTCAGATTGTCATTCAGACGCCGGGTTGGATGAAATGTAGTTCGTTATACTTAATCGTAAACAAGTTATTACATATACCTACATAGGTGTTAAAGGTCCGTATATCTTTAATAACAAAAATGTGACATATTTTGATAAGGCAGTTTTCACAAATCTAGAAGGTGAAGTGCAATAAATACGACACTGTGGGTATCGGCATGTAAAACTACCTAATTAATACTCAAGGTATGTATCAAATTACGAGTACTTACCTACTACCTTACAAATCACGTAAGTACAAGTGCGTACAATCGTATGCATATATCTAACAAATCCCTAAAAAGGGAATCAAAGTGACATATAGTATCAATCGTTATCTGTAGAGCCATAAATAATTAAATCTTAACTGATACGGCTGCCACCGTCGTCTCCTGTGCGAACGTCATCGATAAACTGACAACATATCATATAAATTAATATGTAAATACGCACCGGGAAAGAAATCGAGCCTCTTCGACAATTAGTAAGTTAGTAAAATGGTATTTAGTGGACACAATTATGGCAGCGCTTTTCAGCCTGTCGAAAAACTTTCTACTGTTTTCATTATGCTTTGGATGAGGTAGGTGAGTATGTTTTTAGTGGTGACGATGGGCAAATTATTTATACATTATCACCAAATATGCGTCAGATTTTTTTCTTCGCCACTGTAAGGGCTTATGCGTATTAAAATGTTTACATTGTTTTGTTCGTAATATCATAATAATATTATCACACTGGCAGATACCTAGTAGGTACTTCGGAATTCTCATTTAATGTTAAACTGATACAAAGTATACGCACAAAATAGAAAGGTAGGTATACGCTAAGATAGAAACAGGCTGTTATTATTTATATAATCTAATGGGGTACGTGCGTCTACTATAATTTGTCTTCAAAATTCTGTTTAACGTTCGTTACTTAATTTATTCCTTTTGAATATTCAAAGCTTGGCTCCTTCAATACTCATTTAATTTTCTAATATAGGAAGTCGCTTGCTAATATTTTGTTAAAATCGCTCCTATTGTGATGTCTTGCTATAGGGAGGCAAGGCTACTAGCTATTTATTCGGGACATTTGGTAGGTATCCTGTCACATACCAGGATAAATTCATTTTCTACTCTTATTTTGTAACGAATAGCAATTTTCTAAAATAAAGCTCTCGTGAACATACATGTGATTACTCGTTTATATCCCCTAGTGGAGTACCTAGTTTAATTTAAAGCGTCTAAGAATATATTTCCAGGTCACTTTCATAACCCAGTTGTAGGTACATAAAACTACCAAGTCCTGTATACTTAAACAGTACAAGCATTTTGAGAGATCGTGTACACTTACATATGCAGTGACGAGTATTCCATACAAATATTATGTACTTAGGCATAAAATAGGTAAGCGCATGCTTTAGTAACCCTTCCTTCTTCGGCAATGAGGTCAAAATGAGAATATCCATTTCCTGATGCATCGTAAGAGATGGTCACAGGAGGGCTGGGCTATATGATCCCTATTATTAATCATTTCATTGCCTTAACGAGCCGAAATTATGCAGATTCCAGTTATTGTTCGCACAATGGGCATCTTCGTGGGGCTCGGCGCTAAGATAAAGGCTTTGTGCTAATACCGCTCTTAGCGACGCGTTTTATTGTTACTTACGGCAGGTTAAACTGTAAGATTGAGAATGGATCATTAATATGTAACCAAAATAATTTAATCGTTTGTGTAATTAGTAAATTAATTATCGAGATCTTGGAATTGCATTTTTCGTGGTGAACCTAATTTTATGTCTATATATACTTAAATAAATAAATATCTTGAGACCTCTTACACAAATCGACCTAGTCCCACGGTAAGCTCAATTAATGCTTGTGATGGCTTCTGTGCCATTAGGTCAAAGTACTATTAGTGATACTTACTCAAATCATGCCATCATCAAATATAGTTACAAGAGTATAAAAATATTAAATGTAGAATACCTGTGGACTGTAAACGCAAAAAGGTACTTATACATAAGCAATGCCATGCTCTCGATTATTTAAATTTATCTATAGGTACCTACGTAAATATGAACCTAGTGGTTTACCCGTTCATCCATGGTTGGATGATGGTTCTTGGTGTATAATCTACTATAAAAGGACATATGGTGGCTTGAATCATTATACAAATGTGTACTATTCAATTTACTTACTTAAGGACTTTAGTTTTGATCCACGCTCTTAGTTTACGATCGAGGGAGTGTCCCTAGAATACGGGGTAAGTTCCTACAACAGTCATTGCAGCTAATCTAATAGGTCCTTAGCTGACACGATTGTTAGGATTAATTAAACCGACTAACTAATTAAACTCAATTAAGTCTAGTACCTAAGCAAACGCCATTTAACATAAAGCATCCTTAACCTTATAGTTAATTTCTAAGTACTGAATGCATTTTAACTTAACAGCTAGTTTATAAGCATGCTTTTATTAAACTTAGAGTCTAAACACAAACCCAAAAGACAAATCGGATAAATAGGATATCAAACCATATTAAAACAATTTTGATACTTTTGCATGGACCACCTACTACCTACCTGCCTATACTTTCTTATACTATGCACAGTGTGTGTACTACTAAGAAGTACGTACTTGCAGAATTATTTTGATAAACATAGAACCCAAACTACCGGAATGCTAATTGAAGCAAGGTTTCCCTTTAATACCTATACCGAAAATCGCCTACATCGGCAAAAAATGGGATGCATATGTAAGACATAGTAAGAAATAAACATACCTTTTATTTTTTCATAATACTTTTTACCCCGTTTCCTAATAATGAATTACAGAATTGCCATCTTAGGCACTCAAATGAGAAATTTAATTAGGGAACAATCAATAAAGTTCCACTAAGGAGCAATCATACGCGCCGTAAACTCCGATAGTTCGTTACTTCCGCTACATATAGTGCGTTCAATTTATAGCTTATTATTGTTACTGCGTTAGGAATTAGTTACAGCGCGATGTTTACTTTATTTTGTAATCGAATTATATAAGTGTCCTTGATTTTATCTCTTGAGAAAAATACGTAATTTCTAGCCATTCTAACTTTCGATAGATCGTCGTGCGCGACATAATTTACTAGTGTTTTTTTAGCGACGCTCAAGTAAGTACATACGTTACGTGATAGAACCTATCATAAAAATTAAGTGAAAACAAGATACATACTTAAGAAGTTTGTGTATTTCTGTTTTCGGAATACATACTTCGCTGATCTCCATGCAAGGGTTAAATAACAATCGTATTATGTAGCTGTATATAAACTATGAGGCACGATACCTTTGAACGCCTATGGTTTGGTTTATATTAATAACAGAAAAATGAAATAAATTCATAAATCAAAAACGTAAACTATCAATTAAGCTAATCCAGCACACCGCAGAAAATCAATCTATCCGCAAATGTGACAAAATTAGCGTGTAATGTCCCCGGCACAATTATGGACGCCCTCTTTTCCCGCCAAAATATTATCCGGCAAAACTAGAGATGGGACAGGGTACCTTCAGGCACACGCCGCACACGCGCGCGCCACGCGGCAGACCCCCGAGGACGGAACCCTTGGTATTTATTTAACGTGAGGATCTTTGGAACCCGTGTCATCGGACCAACGCCCTCACTAATTCAGTTTAGATTTCATCAGTTCACATCGTAAAGCAAATACTCGATTGCATTGTATTTTAATTGCTCGAAGAGGCATGTTATTGTTGTTTAAGTATGGTGAGGTGACTAGGTTATTTGAAAAGTAGGTCTTTCCAGGTCCTATTAAAGTTTATTTTATACTAGATAATTTAAGATAAGTTATATTCAAAGTTGATAATTTTCTGAATAACATAGCAAAAGAAAAGTTTTCACATATAAAGTACTATGAAACGTAACCAACATCTTAGGTACCTAATGTGTAATTATAATGGATAACACATATCAAAGTCTTCCAATTCAACTTTTACGTTGCGATCTTACACCCGCAATGATTTTTATTTCACAACAACAAAGGCATTAAAAGCGTATAGAGCCGGCCATACATCAGCCTCCATTCTAATGGTAATTCAGCGCGATATTGTGTCCCTCCATAACAAATGTTTATTTTATACACACCGCCGTACAATAGTGCGCAAATACCTAGACACTATGGGAGATGCGATTTGGATGGTAATGCCACCAGAAATAATAATGGGCGTGTGGTAATTCTGCGTGTTTGCCCTGCGCCTGCGGTCGCCGCACTGATTTTTATATCAGTTTCATTAGGGTGCGATTCCTTTTGAAGAAAATGGATTTTGAACACAGTAAGTTAAGTGTAAGTTTACATTGAATAGTTACTTACGCATATTTCATTTAAGTAGTTTGGCTTTACAGAGTTAAACTAAGAATACTTATTAAATTGCAATAAGTTTTACCCGTTTTAAACATTATTTTGGTTCACCTGCTATTTTTTCTGAAATCCGTTATCCTAACCTAGCGGGGTTAGGATAACGGATTTCAGACTTCACCAAAGGTTATTTGGAAGAGATCGCTTTTTAGGAATAAGAAGTGATTATCACGCAGAGGCCATTTCTTTCATTCATTCACCGTACATAGCTAATTACGTCCTCAGTAACAAAACAATGCATAAAGACAATACCAATTTTGCCAACAAAAGGAAATAGGTACAATATACCTAGTTGGTGGCTATGTGCTACATTTAATATCATTTAAAGGTGCGGGCACCTGCCAGCCCTAATACCTATGCATATTCATGTGGTGATTAATCAACCAGCCACCTACAAGTTGGTGCGCTCCTGGTAAGCGATCCCAAAATTAAGATTGGGAAATTTTACCGGCGTAAATTAGTTTTACTCGGTATTAAATAAGTATGTGTAAAGGGGTTTGTAGACTTGTCTTAAAGGACTTAGGTGTGTATTTGTAAAAACGGCAAGAAAAACAGGTAGGTAGATGTATTAAGTGCCACAGCCGCAATTAAGTACCTACTAATACCATTGATGTGTTACCTATATTATTCAGTATACTCAATTGCCAAATATAATAAAAAACATAACCCAGCGAGTTTTTTGAGGGTCTGTGAAGGGTGAAAGACAAGCTCCAGTGAGGTGTTCTTATATGATATATCAGAGCTGTATCTTAGGCTGTAGAAAAATAGAACTAGAATGTCATTGATATTAAAAGTCAACGACCGAGCAGTAAGAGAGTAGAGCTTTGTGCAGATAAAGGCTAAAATCCAGCAAAGTTCACTTTCGTGCACAGCCAAGCTGAGCTGTAGGTACGACACTTGAGTTTATTGCCAGTAAACTTTATTGAGTAAAGGGCAAAGCTGAGCCCTAGATTTTGGACGAAAGTACGCTACACAGGAATTATTGTTTTAATAATAGCTTTTGTGCTGGTCTATTTAAAGCATCAATAGCCATAAATGAAGCCTTCGGTCCACTGGCTTGAAAGTGAAGTACAAAAGATAGAGCTTGGTCAATCTGGTTTCTATCCACCCGGAGCTCAGGATTTTTCCTCGCGCTGCAGTCAGTCTTCAGACAATGTTGGGTAAGTCTAATGCTGTATAGATATGTAACTAGGTATACATACTATAAATAATAATAAATAAATAAATATCTTGGGACATCTTACACAAGTCGACCTAGTCCCACAGTAAGCTCAGTTAAGGCTTGTGATGACGATATATACATGCAATAGATAGATACATATAGATAGTTAAATACATAGATAACCACGACCAAGGAACAAATATTTGTCATAATTAAATACACAAATAATGCCCTCGCTAGGATTCGATTCTGGGTTCGAAACTTCTTATTTATTATATCTCATTTATCTTATTCCAGCTTCGTAAGCAGGGTCACTACCAACTAGACTACGAAGGCTGAATATAATATATCTATATAAAGGTGCATTTAGACCAAACGAGCATTCGCTCATTCTATCCCCCACTCTACGAAATCAACGAATTTCGACGAATCACGTTTCGTGTAACGAACGAATTTCTTAGAGTGGGGGATAGAATGAGCGAAGGCTCGTTTGGTCTAAATGCAACTTTAGGTATATGGTTAGTAATATATTGCCGATTTATCTAAATTTGTTGATATATTCATTCATTCATCATACACGCATGACCATAAAAAACTTACTATGTAGGTTTAGCGCAAATTAAGCGTATTGCTTATAATAGTACATTACGACACAAGTTCAAAAAACATGAAATTCGAAACGAGTGTCGATTTAAAACACTCACTTCGGTCGTGTTTTAAATCGACAAGAGTTACGAATTTCCTTTTTGCACGTATCTCGTACGACGTTATTAGGTACAGATGACCCTCCAAAGTTTTAGGCCTGACGTAAAATGAGGCTACGAACGAGGATACACATTTTTTTAGTGTATGTCCATAAATACGTAGCACCCAATAATACTCAACCAACCAAATTACTTACCTAAATCTAGCTTAGTCTCATCTCATGAAAAACGCGTATCTCCAAGAAGTAACAAAAGAAAGTTCGGCAACTCGGGCACTAAATTAAAATCCATAACTATAAAAGCGGCCTATTTAGGTACATTATTTACCCTTGGTAGAGTCACTAGGATCATAAAAACTATCCCCAAAATACTACTATTAATTTAACGATTTTAACAAGTTCTATTAAATTAAGGAACAATGATGGAAATACGCTAGTCTTACTTAAAAAAACTGCAATGTTTAAATAGTGATTTATGAACATGTCGCGTGCCCACAATTTTTTATTACTTTTATAAAAAAAATACAATGTCACCGCAAAAGTCTTCGATGAAAAGCAAAAAATATATTAGCATACCGAATGCATATTAAAAAGCGCATAATACCTACATCTGTCAGTGGGCGGGCACGGCGCATATGGGATTTATGCTAATAACGTGCTACGTTCATATTGCCAAAACGCAGGAATTCCCCATTTTAATTGAAGAAGTTGGCGAAAAAAATATTGGAGGTTTTGTATGAAATACTGACCCTTTGGAAGCCTGGCAATCTGCTTGGTATGAATATACTCGTACCTACCTACTAGTACAATGTAATGTAGGTACGTACTACCAAACATATCTGTAAATGCTCGCAACTATTAATTCGTTATCGAATTCCCTCGTTTCTTACAGGCGCCATCAGATTATATTAGAGCGGCCACTGTGCTCAAAAACATCTGAACATACACTCTAAACATAGATACTACCTGACAGAAATTTGTGTGCACCTTCGCCGCGCCAATATATTCTGATGGCGACTATACCCTTCCAATACGTTTAACCCCTAAGAAACAAAAGCGAATCTTGGCACAGCATCAACGTTTATCACACGACAGCAAGCGGCACACGCGTGCCGCGTCGGAGGCAATCGCGCGGCAATCTGTCAGTCGTCAGCGCATCAAAGCGGGACTCCCAGCTCCCTGGAGACGCGGCCGATTGACGTGCGGTGACCTGGCTAATTTGACGCCCAGGGTTAACTTACAGAGGGAATGGTTCTAGACATAGCGCGTACAAATTTGAAACTTAGTATGATTCACAATTCCAAAACCTTCATTTTAAAGTACTGAAGCCCGTTTCTCGAACGCTTGTAACTTGTAATACCTGCAAGTGGAAATCCCTTTTTGATACCATAAGTTAGATAGGGCGTTCCGCTTGTATTACAAGTTACAAGCTTTTGACAAATAGGCTCCAGATGTTATCTAAAGTTACCATGTTTTTGGAGCAAGGTGATTTTTTTGAGTTTCTAGCACTCAATATTTGTTACACTAAAAGGCTGGTGCACGGTCGGAACTATTTATTAATATCTAGAAAACCCGTAAGACTTGGGAGCGTACAATTTGGTTAACAGACCAAATACGTGTGTGTCAGTAACAGCTGACCAGAGACAATAATGTCATACATAAAGAAGAGGTTCTATTTTGATAAATACCTCAACACTCCCTCTAAAATTGAACCGTTAAAAAAATACACAAGCAGCATTAACATAATTAAAAGTTAACACTAGACAACATAAATGTATTTCAAAGTACATCGGAGTAAAACATAAATGAAAAAATTCTGACTGTACTTCTGAGTTCAGAATTGAAGCAATATAACAATAATAACTCTACTTCTTTATGTTATATTACTTTGAGATACATTTTATACTACGAGGATTCTCAACAACGCCTAGTTTACTCCTCAGGCATTCAAATTTAGCTTTAGGTAGAGCTTTTGTAAATATATCAGCTAACTGATCATCGGTGCAAACATATTTAAGATTTATGAGCTTTTCTGCATACTTCTCTTTAACAAAATTATATTTTATGTCAATATGTTTGCATCGCTTGTGGAAATCAGTGTTTTTAATTAAACATATAGCACTTTGATTGTCAATATTAAGCACTATAGAATCTTGCTGAAATTCACCTATATCAAGCATTAACTGTCTCACCCATAGCGCTTCTTTGGTAGCACAACACGCCGCAAGAAATTCAGATTCAGTAGTTGATAAACTGACGGTCGGCTGTCGCTGAGTGCTCCATGTTACGGCAGCGCCGTTCTTCAAGAAAACATACCCGGTGGTGGACCGTCTCGTCACAGGATCATTGGCGTAGTCGGCGTCCGAGTAACATTCTAAAATGTTGCTTTTATTTGATCTGAAACAAAGTCCAAAACACATGGTTTCTTTTAAGTATTGAAATATTCGCTTGACGGCATTCCAATGTGATTTTTCGTAGCAGTTTAGAAACCGACTTGCTGTGCTCACTGCGTACATGATGTCGGGTCTTGTCACAATTGCCGTAAATATAAGGGAACCGACGGCTTCTCTATATGGATAACATTCCTCATTTTCGGTTAAACTTTTCTGCAGTGTAACATGAGAATCGGCCGGTATTCCAATCGGATTGACATTACACATGTCAAATCTTGTCAACATTTGCTCGACATATTTACGTTGATGAATAAAAATATAGTCGCCATGACGTTCGATCTGCATTCCTATGAAATTTGAGGTTTGACATACTTTCATATCGAACTCCTTTTGAAAGTTTGAAAAAACTTCGGTAAGTATATTATGATCTTTGCAGAGTAACAATCCGTCATCAACATACAGTAACAAATATACTGTTGTTACTCTGTTACAACTTACATAAACGCATCTGTCAGCGTTGCTATTCACAAAGCCATGTTTCTTCAAAACAGAGTCAAACTTAGTATTCCAGCATCTAGGTGCTTGTTTTAGGCCATACAGTGACTTTATGAGTTTGCAGACTGTGTTTGGCGGAACAGTAATGCCTTCTGGCGGCCTCATAAAAATATCTTCTTGTAATTCGCCATACAAAAATGCAGTTTTTACATCGAATTGCAACATAGCCATATCTTTTTCGGCTGCAATTGAAAATAACAGTCGGATAGAGTCGTATCTGACAGTCGGTGAGAATGTCTCGGTGTAATCGATACCATCTTTTTGCGCGTATCCTTTTGCACATAGTCTGGACTTGTACCTGGGTCCTGTCGGCTCGTCCTTAATACGAAATACCCACTTGCATCCTAAGAGCTTCGCACCTTGTGGTTTCTCTACTAGCTGCCACGTGCCGTTGTCATCAT
The DNA here is from genome assembly GCA_025490895.1 of Thaumatotibia leucotreta. NCBI lineage: Eukaryota > Metazoa > Arthropoda > Insecta > Lepidoptera > Tortricidae > Thaumatotibia > Thaumatotibia leucotreta. Next base: position 38,815 of record JALPQI010007868.1, on the reverse strand, counting down.
GAGCCTTCAGCTCCTCCTTGATAGATTCCATCCATAATTTGGAGTCTTTGGATGACAGCGCTTCGGCGTACGTCTGTGGAACCATACAGGGTGAAATATCATTATTAGTACAGAGATATGTCTTAGGTTCAGTCGTAGTTTCGACGTCATTGCGAGAACGAAGTGTCATTTTTATGGGCGAAAAGGCACCCACTGGCTTTTCAGGTACATATTCGGAGTCGTCAGAGCCTTCACCGGTTTCGATTGCAGTATGAGCGGATAAATCTGTGCTACTCTCATCACTTTCACTCTCATTGTCGGATATAACTATATTACCAGTGTCTGAGCTTTTTAATGAGACTGGTACAGCGTTGCTCGAGCTAGGTATGGAAGTCGGTACCATATCACGCTTTACGGAGCTTTCCAAAAATATGACATCTCTACTTTTAATGGCTGTTTTATTACTAGGGTCGAGAAATCTGTAGCCCTTAGTATTTTCGCAATAGCCTATAAAAATCATCTTACGTGACCTCGGATCCCACTTTTTGGTCTTTTCTTTAGGCACATGCACCATCGCTTCACAACCAAATATCCTCATGTGACTCAAATTTGGTTTAGAGCCACACCACTTCTCCTCGGGTGTCATGTAGTCTAGAGCCCGCGTCGGTGTTCGGTTCACTATGTATGCAGCTGTTACAATCGCCTCTGCCCACAATTCATTCTGTAAATTGGCGTTAATTAGCATACATCTGGCTTTTTCTACTAAGCTCCGATTCATACGTTCTGCTAAACCACATTGTTGAGGTGTGTATGGTGTAGATGTTTGATGTCGTATTCCTGATGATTTTAAATAATCAGAGAAAGCTTTATTAATATACTCAGTTCCATTGTCGCTTCTCAGAGCTCGAATTTTAGTATTCAGTTGATTTTCAACAAGACATTTATATTCTTTAAATTTATCTAGGCACTCTGACTTTGACTTTAGTATAAAAACGGATACTTTTCTAGAGAAGTCATCAATAAAGGTTAGAAAATACCTTGCATCTCCAAGAGATTTCACCTCCATCGGTCCCGCGATGTCGGAGTGAACGACCTCTAGCAACCGAGTTGCCCTGGTGCCTTCACTTGAGAAAGGGAGCCTTGCCTGTTTCCCTTCAGCACACGAGATGCAGGTGACCTTGCTGCACGGAGATATTTTCACGCCTTCGGTATGCTCTTCCAGCTTCATTACATCGGAGAAGTTGAGATGAGCCAGTCGCTGATGCCATAGATAGCTGTCACCTTTGACAGTTTCGGAGAGAAATGCCTGGACGGGAGCAATTTTTAGCTTGTACATGTCGTTAACAAGCGATGCGGATGCTACTTCCTTGTTTCTGTTGAAAATCGTGCAACCACGGCTGTCAAACTTTATGTCACATCCATTTTTGATAATCTGACTGACGGAGAGAAGATTTGTAGATAGACCTGGTACGTAGAGAACATCTTTAACTTGAATGGTTCTTGTAGTACCATCTTTCTGTACCGTTTCAATGTTCACTTTACCACAGCATTCGACTTGTAGTTCTTTGTTGTCAGCGACACGTATAGTCTTGATAGGAGGTGGTGATTGATCATAAACCCAGTCCTTGTACATAGTAAGGTGCCTCGCTGACCCAGAATCGATGTACCAACCGGAGTCGTTGCTGGCGGTAGCAGAGAACGCGGCTACGAATGAGCTATTCTTCGATTTCTTCACTTTACAGTCCTTACTAAAGTGACCATACTTATTACAAGTGTAACATCTTGGGCCTTTATTTTGTTGAATGTTTTTGACAGGTTGCTTAAATTTCTTGTTATTAACGTAAAATACAGACGATTCGGCACTTTTTACATCCTGAAGTAGTTTCGTCTTAATAAGATCTGCACTAATGATCACACCGGAGCTTTCAATTGCCATTATCATCGGTTTGTAGTGACTCGGGAGACCAGCAAGTAACAAGGTCCCTAGCCATTCATCATCAACCTGAAATCCGATGTTTCTGAGCTTGTGTGCGGTAGTCAGGATCTTCGTTACGTAGTCTTCGACATTCTGACAGTTTTCGAGGTTGGTTGTTATTAAGTCCCGTAACAACCCAACACGCCGAGTGAGGCCGGAGTCATCAAAAGCTTTGCACAGATTGTTCCACACTTCTTTGGCAGTTTGTGCGTCTTGCACGTGGATGTAATTTATCGGATCCACTAGTAGAACAATTTTAGACTTTGCCTTCACATCTTTCTTCGGATCAGACGGAGTCGAGGATGACACGCACTCCCACAGGTCTTCATGTTCTAGATATGTTTGCACGGCAAACTTCCAGCTCGCAAAATTTTCGCGTCCTCTTAATCTTTCGATCATCATCATATTGATGTTATTATTCGACATTTTTTACAAATTTTCTTCGGAAATTTTGTTTCGGAAAAATGGCGATGCGCGATGTGAAATTGTTTTGCAATTTTCAAAATTATTTTCGTGCAACTAAATTTTTGAGCGCGACTTAGCGTGAATAGGCCATAACCTGTTACACTAAAAGGCTGGTGCACGGTCGGAACTATTTATTAATATCTAGAAAACCCGTAAGACTTGGGAGCGTACAATTTGGTTAACAGACCAAATACGTGTGTGTCAGTAACAGCTGACCAGAGACAATAATGTCATACATAAAGAAGAGGTTCTATTTTGATAAATACCTCAACAATATTACTATCGCTAATGATTAAAAAAAACATAGTCTATGAAAAATTGCTAATCGGTTGAACAATTTCGAGCACTCGAAATATTAAAAATGTTAGTAACTTTTTAGAAACAACGACTGAATTATAAAGAGGATACATTCGGAAAATCCATTAAAATTGCGAAAAAAGCAACTCACGATATAAAAAAAGTGATTTCACATATCACCGGGTGCGAATCCATTTTAGTTGTTGCAGAAATGAATTCTGTCAGTGCACACACATTCGGCGAGCGGCAGTTAAACCGTTTGGGAACAAAAAGATAAAGGGTAATATTTTCATTGCGTCGATGAATGGGTCGGGTGTGTACTCAACGTGTTGGAAAATATGTTCAGAGTTCCGTCACTACTTGTGTCGGCCGTTTCAGGGGTTATGCAATGTCTGTGCAATGGTTTTCACCCTATGAAGACCGTGTTTTTTAAACTTTGTTTTTGGGATTTAACTGGAGAAAGTGTTGTTGCAACTAGGCACATAGGTACCTACCTATTGATTAAATAAGAGAAGTCCTTCCAATTTTCGAGCACTACAGTCGTTCTTGACAACACTATACTTCGACATCCAAATCGAGAGTAAAGCGTGAGTCTAAACGAAGGATTTGCGATGTCGATACCATGTCTATACGAACAACATCGCTTATTCTCTAATATAGAGGACACCTTATTTGATTGAAACCGAAACGAAATGGTGAAGCCCTTAAAAACTAGACACCTAAATTCTCGATTATAAAATTTTATGTCACGAAACTCATCAGTAGATTAAGTTGATACTATAATGTAGCGTTTCCGGTTGTTTTAATGTACTGGATTCCCTAAATTTTCCGTAACGCTTAGGTATGTACCCGAATTGGAAATCCTGTATATTTTATATATAATGGCGAAGTAAATAGTAGGTAAATCTAACATGATGTTTTCTGATATGTCTTTATGCAACCTCTTCCCATTTAACCGCTAATTAAAGAAATGTAGGTACGTTAGGAACCTAAGTATACAAGTACATATATCTGACTGACTTCTTCGGCAACGTATGCTTCTCCGGAAACCTTGTACGAACATCGAAAATATTTTTTTTGCGTCAACTTAAACATAGGTACCTAGACGAACGCACAGCACGGAACCCCCTTCACTTGTCACGACCACACCTGATCGGTTTATTGCTCGTGGCAGGTAATCCTGTCCGAATGAGTAATGCACAAAAAGTCCAAGCGTTAAATTGATCAAGCACCTATCCCCAGTGCTGTAGGACTCGCAGTCATGACCTTTACTTACCTGCTAGATAGATACATCATTTTTCCAGGTATAAATGTTTTTATCTTCTTTTGGTGCATTTTCAGACGTCTCCACCTTTTACCTTGCTATCTGATTTCACTACAAGTCGAATTTATTTCCCTCTACCGCCGTTTATATTATCTAAAACATAAGTAATAGTACATTTCGATGAAAGTGCAAAAAAAAATTTTTTCGACGAGGGTGAAAGTTGGAGCCCGAGTGAAACAAGGGCGACAATCACCCGAATTAAAAAGAAGTTTTTACACGTGTATCGAAAGACTTTTTTCATAACAAGTGCCTTAAAAAGAGAAATTTACGCACGTGAAGCGTGCGCAAAGTTTACTTTTCCGCACTAGTTAGGAAAAATTACATTTGTATACCTAATCGTACCTAAATGAATTATACTTAGCTGGAATCGGAAGTGCTTGCAAGAATAGCCATGAGATTTGAGACAATACTCGTAAATTATATAATAAACTCAAATTACCTATTGTCTAATATACAGGTTGGTCCAAACCTTGACGTCAAAAAATTTTTTTTAGATTCCTCACGTCATGGGCTATCAGAATATACCCCATGTATGTTAGCCAATATTTTGTAGTTTTCGAGTTATTAATTTTTGAAATTTTTTTTCTTTGAGAAATTCTGGAGTGAAGAAATTTATTATTAAAAAAAAACTATTGGGTTTTTTTAATAGTTTATTTTTGTAAAAGTATTACTATAAATAAAGCATTTACTGACAAAAAAATTAACGTCCTCACTTTGGTACTAGTAGGATAAAAAAATACCAAATTCAAAATTTTACGTTAAAAACGCATCAAAATAGCATTAATGTACGTAAATAAAGAAAAATAAAACATATCCCAAGCATGTTTGGGATTCTAAAGCCTGCCCTAGACCTTAAGCCATCGTAAAAGCAAAAAAAAATGATACTTAATGATGAGGATTTTTCGGAGTAGTCGGTCAAATAAACTTAAAAAAAACCTTCTAAATTTTTAATTTAAAAATAAAGTAAAATTTCGTATAATAACCACACAAATTGAGTTTTCGTGGTATTTTCTGTCTTTGTTTATTGATAAGAACAACAAAACAGACGAAATTTTACTTTATTTTTAAATAAAAAATTAAGAAGCTTTTTTTAAGTTTATTTAACTGACTACTCTGAAAAATCCTCATCATTAAGTATCACTTTTTTTTGCTTTTACGAAGGCGTAAGGTCTAGGGCAGGCTTTAGAATACCAAACATGCTTGGGATATGTTTTATTTTTTTTATTTAAGTACATTAATGCTATTTTGATGCGTTTTTAACGTAAAATTTTGAATTTGGTATTTTTTTATCCTACTAGTAAGTGAGGACGTTAATTTTTTTGTCAGTAAATGCTTTATTTGTAGTAATACTTTTACAAAAATAAACTATTAAAAAAACCCAATAGTTTTTTTTTAATAATAAATTTCTTCACTCCAAAATTTCTCAAAGAAAAAAAAATTCAAAAATTCATAACTCGAAAACTACAAAAAATCGGCTAACATACATGGGGTATATTCTGATAGCCCATGACGTGAGGAATCTAAAAAATTTTTTTTGACGTCAAGGTTTGGACCACCCTGTATATCGTTAGGATTACAGACGTTAATCCCATTAAAACTTAGCTTATCCCGGTATGAAAGTAAAATGGCTGTCGCTTTCGTAAAAGCAAGTGGTACCTATCTCTCTAGTACATACAGGTTACCGATCGGACTCTCTGTAAGCCGGTCAAAAAAACGGGGATAGGTTATTTGATGACTCTCACTGTATGTCTACTTTTCAAATTGCGGAATATAAATGGTATATTTCAAATGTGATGTTAAAGGCGTATGCTGCGAATACCACGGGCCACTCGTCGCACCAACGACGTGTCCATTATCAAAGAGCTCGGAGCAATCACACGCTTGTCCAGTAACTGATTCCAGATGACCCTCAAGTATTTTGGACATGTAGCCCGTAGAAACCCCAACTCCAGAGAGAGTCTAGAAAAAATTAAGTTATTTGGTCAGGTCGATGGAAAATAGGGCCAGCGGCCGATCACCAACCCGATGGTCAGACCTGATAAAATCAATCACCGCCTTGTATATTTCTAGAACTTTAAATACCGCCTTATAAGTGTATACTTGATTGAAGAGGAGTTAAGTACCTAACAGTAAGGGCCTGTTTCACAATCTCCAGTTAAAACTATCTGTCAGATAAAACACGCTCTCTTTATTCTTTCAGGTGAAAGAAAGAGATAGTGTTATTTTTTATCTGACAGATAGCTTTAACTGGAGATTGTGAAACAGGCCGTAAAAGTAAAAAAAATATAATTGTGGCACAGACATATATCTGACCCCCTCTGTCGAGTTTATTTTACCGTTTATTAAAGTAAAAATAATGTATTATTTTTAGTCTGCGATTTGTTTTTAGTTTCTCAATATCTAATTAATATCCTTATAATAAAATATACAGGGTGGTCCAAACCTTGACGTCAAAAATTTTTTTTTTAGGTTCCCTACGTCATGGGCTATCAGAATATACCCCATGTATGTTAGCCGATTTTTTGTAGTTTTTGAGTTATGAATTTTTGAAAATTTTTTTTGAGCAATTCTGGAATGAAGGAATTTATTGATAAAAAAAAACTATTGGGTTTTTTTAATATTTTCTTTTTGCAAAAATAATACTACAAATAAAGCATTTACTGACAAAAAAATTAGCGTCCTCACTTTGATACAAGTAGGATAAAAAATACCACATTCAAAATTTTACGTTAAAAACGCATCAAAATAGGATTAATGTAGGTACGTAAATAAAAAAAATAAAACATATCCCAAGGATTTTTGGTAATCTAAAGACTGCCCTAAACCTTAAACCTTGATGAGGATTTTTCGGAGTAGTCGGTCAAATAAACTTAACAGACGAAACAGACGAAATTTTACGTTAAAAATAAAGTAAAATTTCGTCTGTTTTGTTGTTCTTATCAATAAACAAAGACAGAAAATACCACGAAAACTCAATTTGTGTAGTTATTCAAGTCATTTTTTACTACTTTAAAATTTTAATCTTTTTGAAGTTTATTTGACCGACTACTCCGAAAAATCCTCATCATTAAGTATCACTTTTTTTTGCTTTTACGAACGCTCAAGGTCTAGGGCGGTTTTTAGAATACGAAAATTCCTTGGGATATGTTTTATTTTTTTATTTACGTACAATAATGCTATTTTGATGCATTTTAGCGTAAAATTTTGAATTTAGCATTTTTTTATCCTAATTGTATCAAAGTGAGGACGCTAATTTTTTTGTCAGTAAATGCTTTATTTGTAGTAATACTTTTTACAAAAAGAAATTAGTTAAAAAACCCAACTGTTTTTTTTATTAATAAATTTCTTCATTCCAGAATTTCTCAAAATTTTTTTTTTCAAAAATTCATAACTCGAAAACTACAAAAAATCGGCTAACATACATGGGGTATATTCTGATAGCTCATGATGTGAGGAATCTAAAAAAAAAATTTTGACGTCAAGGTTTGGACCACCTTGTATATAATACAGCCATGGGTTAGACATAATTATACAAGTTTGTGGGACTGCCACAATGAATAAAGTTACATAACAGAGCCATCTGTCGTGGAGTAGGCGAAAAACCTAATCTATTGAAGGCACCCAGCTATGTAAGGTGAATATCGTAGCGACGCTACTATTGCGCTATAGAGGGCGCTTTACTGTGATATTTAATAACCCTTTTCTTAGCAATGTATCATATTATAATATAGGATACATAATTATTCTTCTACCCACTTTTAGTATTTCTTTAAAAAAGGCAGTCTGCCTTTTTTGCTCTCCACATCGGCGAGGAGGCTAGAACGAAAGATATATTTTTTTTGCAAAGAAAACTGTTTTAAGCAAGTGATACAATCTCCACTAATATAAAAAATAAGTATAATAATACTGTTTACTTACCTTGTACTGTTTTAAAAAGATAAAATTTAGTAGCTAAGCTGGTAATGCGATTTTGAGTCAAGAATCCAAAAAGGAGTAAGAAAAATGCAAGTGATTTTTGTATATTTTATTATGTAGCTACCTACATGCAAATTAATGTAAAAAAACCCCCATCCCATTCCGAATTATATTGTAATAATATCTTAACAAGAAAATAAATAATATAGAAAACAGAACAACAATCACAGATAACGGGAACATACAATCAGAATTAATCTAAAACGGCAGCAGGTATTCTGTCGACATTCAGCTTTCTCACAGTAACTAAAGAGAAATATTAAAAAATCTAATATCGTTATTCTAATAAAATTTGATTTAGGTTAAAGGCCAATCAAGATTTCGTGTCATTAAAATATCTAAGCACCAATTTACATATAAGTTAAGTACACTTAAAATCACTACTCCCTCAGGTTGTTCCATCGAGGAATGTTACATGGAATGTTTAGAATTTTTATCGATTTCCAATATTTATTTGAGCAATTAATTTATTTCTACACTACCGAGAATATTGTCCTCATAAATATGATATTCCTAATAAATTTAAATATGTATAAGTTAACCCTTAGTTGCATATAGTATTAAAAACGATACGATCGAAATTACACAATACATATCGAAATAAGTAATCGATTGAGACTGTCAAACGGACCAACAGAGTTCTAATTGGCAGATTTTTTTATATAAGTCATACCAAGTTGCATTTCAGAAATAAAATATATGATACCATTTATATGCACCTAAGGGTTCAAAAAGTACCTATGTAAGGTAATCTACAATCCATAAAAGTTCATCCATCAGCTTATATCTTGCAACTCTTATAACGATGACCTCAGAGGACCATAAATATAAAGCACTAGGGGCGGCTAACTCTAGTTAAATATTTATTATTACTGAGAGTGTAAATAGAAGCTAGGCTAGCCCGCGGGCCAAGAACGAAACGCTTATATGTATATCATTAACGCTGGGGCCGGTATCGCCCAATCGGACAATTTTATAAACAACTCATACGTCTCACGTGACACAGCATGCTCCTTGATTTAACACCTAGAGTTTCGTTCATGATTCCGCGTAACTTGTAGAGAAACATGAAGCCATAGAAAATCGGCAGTCTTACGTAATGTGTTTTGTGATCGGCTTAAGTACAGTAACATCGTTTTACGTACTGTAAAAACTACTATACCTCGTTTGCAACTTGTGAAACTAGCAAAGAGAGAAAGACAAGAGAGCGTAAAATCTACGACCTTGGTGCTGAGCCAAGTTGCCAATCGCTAACTCTCAATCGTCAATCGTGAATGATAGTCAACTAACTGTCTTTGTCGCACTAATAACCAGAGATTGAATAAATGTGCGTCATTGTTCGCAATAATATGGATATGACTCCAAATTTGATTAATTGAATAATTTCTTGAAATTTGATTTCGAAGCTTTGGGGTTGACTATTTACAAAGGTTTTCATAGTTACCGGTGTCAAATAGATAATTTCCTGAAAATGATTAAATTATTAATTATTCAATCAACTTTGGAGTCATGTCCATATTATTGCGAACAATGACGCACATTTGTCCGATCTCTGCTAATAACAAAGAGTGACTGAGAGGGAAAACTACGATATGCTACTGAGCGTTAGCGATTGGCAACTTGACTAAACACTATACATTAACGGCAGTAGAATAGCCTAGAATATTCTCATAGTGTTGGCGCAGCCGTGGTTCATGCGGTACTGCACGTACATCATGCCGGAGTTGTGCCAGTAGTAGAGAGCGGCCATCACGAGCACGTGCCACCACTGGTGCGAGTGCCCGATGTAGTCCACCCGTCCAGGGAACCAGCGCTCTGGAATCTGAAAAAACAAGAAAAAATATGGATCTTGGGACAACTGACACAAATCGACCAGTCCCATGGTAAGCTCAATTAACCTCCTGCCGCCCAGAGGCATATTAAAAGGTCTGCATTTTGGATGCAAATGAAATCCTATTCTAATTCCTGCACTATTAATTCAAATTCCACTGGCAATTTTTATTGTCTGAGCGGCAGGAGGTTAGGGCTTATGTGATTATCAAGGAATAAAACAGATTCAATCAAAAAGATAACCACATGGCTTAACTAAGCTAGTTGCCAATGCAAATATGTTTTTGGTTTTTATTTTATACTGACTGAAAGAAACTAAGATTTTTTCATTACTAGAGATAAACTCGATTCTCAACCCTAAAAAATCGTCAAAAAAACTATTTAACGACACTGTATTAAACATAGTTTTGCCATTAGTTTACTGCTTGAATAGTGATTTACCAGTTATTTTTCGTATTGGAAGCGCCTTAAAACATTCTATAAACTACACTTGAAGTATCTGGGTAGTTTTGTTAGGTGGGCCTATTTTTAATATGGTCTGCGTAGAGCTAAAATAGCACACTATTACCTTAAATGCATAAATGATGAATGCAGTTCCGCTTATGACGTACATCATTATCACTCTTGGGAAAAACATCTGAAAATAAAGAAAATGCGGTTAAAGTAGGCATCAAAATCCTACCCAATTAAAAGAAGTTAGACGAAAGTGAATAAACCTTCATAGAAAACTATGTTTCTCATAAATTAATAGTTATAGATGGATATCAGATGGACTATTGGACAGACAAAGGTATTGTTTAAGTTATATCGCCAGTCGTAACTGAATGTCATATATAATTAAATATTTATAATCACAAAAAGCTTTGATGGCTGATGAGATGGTATTTCAAAATGGTTACTTTTTATTTAGAAAATGTATACTCTGTGCTGAACGAGTACCTATATTGAATGGCGGCAGACAAGGGAACAAACGCCCTCAAATCTAAACATTCATCTATTATAGAACAGACAGTCTGCACGCTAGCACAAAACAATTTAGAAAACAATAGAAAAATGTAGGCATCTTATGCAGTCTGCAAATAGACTTGATACTAATATTCGCTTTTGTTATTTGTTTAACTGCCGATATAATTTGTTTTAGATATTAATATTTTCAATATTGTCGTGTTATATCTGTAAGCCGCTTGTTGATGGCAGTAAAAATACCACCACCCCAACTCTTCCCGCGGGTGTCGTAAGAATCGACTATGGTCACGAAGACTGACTATTAATTTAATGAAGATTGATGATGGGCAGCAGCATCATCATAGCGGACAAACTGCTGCGATCACCAACCCGCTCACCCAGCGTGGCGATTACACGCATAGATAGAGAATACAACGGGCCTACGTCCAGCAGTTGAGGATAATAGGCTGACAGTGCATTCCACGAGAACATCGGTACGTAACGCCATTATTCGCGTACATCTAAGAAAGTTACGAATACAATTTTTGGTGTATCTTAATTTTATAACTGGGTGTTTGTATTTATAGATAATTCTGCTGTCATAGCCGTCACGTTCCCGACAAAGCAGACTTAATTTTTCGTGGAATCCACCTGGGTGCTTAGCCAAGTTGCCAATCGCTAGCGCTTGGTAGCGTATCGTAGTTTTCCCTCTCTGTCGCTCTTGCCCATTAGTGCGACAAAGACAGTTAGCTGCCTTTCGTTTACGATTGACGATTAAGCGTTAGCGATTGGCAACTTGTCTAAGAACCTTGATGTACGGACTCCTCATAAGTAGAAGACTTCTCGCACCAGTGTGTTTTGAGCGTAAGGAGAGTTTCACGCTAGTGACAAGAAAAAGAAGTTTGTCTAAGCACCCTGATGATGTTCAGTGTATCCGTCACCAACCTGCACCATGGGATTCTCGAAGCCGCCCATAGCGTAGCTCCAGTGCAACGTGGGCAGCACGCCGTACGCCGCCCAGCCGATGAACACGCACATCTTCACGGGGTACGGCACGCACAGGCGCGGGATCTGCAGCGTCATCGCCACCACGAAGATCAGGGTCACGGATACCATGTAGAACGCTTTTAGCTCCTGCAAGTAACACACAAAAATTGTAAATGTCTGAAGTCATAAAGGGTTTAGCAGCCTTACCGAACAAGACGTGCCTTTCCCCACGGATGAGGTCAATATTTTAGGTGGTGTACTAGCAGGACTTAAGAATACTCCATGCTTAATATCAGCTCTAGATCTTCTTTTGTTTTAGAGTTATTCAAGATAATGTAAAATATACAGGGTGCCGTTGAAAGTGGCATATTTCGTAAACTGTTCAAGTTAGATCAACCAAACAAAATTGTGTTTGATAACAATAAAATAAACTACAAAATGCATATTTTTAATCTGCATCTTGTCTTTATTACATTTTTTATTAGATCTAGAGCTGATATTAAGCATGGAGTATTCTTAGGTCCTGCTAGTACACCACCTAAAATATTGATCTCATCCGTGGGGAAAGGCACCTCTTGTTCGGTAAGGCTGCTAAACCCTTTGACTAGCTATAGTTGAATTATCGAGAAGATGGAATTGCATTTGTAGTGGTGTTACTAAAGCAACACTTTTAAAGTGAACCTTGTGTCTTTACAATTAGGTTTACTATTAGTCGAATAATGCCAATACATGAGTCGATAAAACACACACAATAGCACACAATACATTGTAAATACGCGATACCACTACACATGCAATTCCATCTTCTCGATAATTCAATTATACTAACCCCTAATTTATAAATGTGTCCAAAATTTGCAAGCCCATAAAATTATCATTTATCCCTTTCGGCCTTATAGAAATAGTGGTAAGACCGAAAGAGACAAACAGTACTTACAGGCTTGCTAAGTTGGTAGACCTTTATGAATAAGGGGATAAGTTTTTAATTTACGTTACCAATCCTTACATTCACGTATAGGTAAAAAACTTAAGTACCTAAGTCACCTCACCTATTGTATGGTATGTAGTAGTGATCTATTCAATTCCATGCATGTTTAAAATGCGAACACAAATAACGAATACCTATATAGATAGGTTACAACTACATAAAATACAACTGGAGCTTACCTTAACTTTTTCACCTATACAAAGATGGGTACCCAGATGACATAAGTATAGACCTAATCTGCCTAATCCAGCGAAAGTCAAGACGATAATCGAACTTGCATCTTCAGCTCACGAGACTAACACCATAACCTCAACCAGCTGAAGACGCGGATTCCATTCCCGAAATTGTTTTTTTGTCATACGAGAAATCTTAGAATGCCAGGTAAGCATTCTAAGATTTCTAAAGGTAGTTTCAACATCCTTTAGCGCTCACAGTCTACAGAAATATCGAATCACTATCAAGTTACAAGGTGTATTATATTGAATCTCCTCGAGTATAAAGAGTGTAATAAAATATTGTGATGATGCGTTTAAGGGTAACTACCCTGGTAACACTGGTTCTGATCAGGAAACTAAGCGAAAAAAAATTTTTTTCCTATGGTACGGTTGACCTATGTAATTAGGCGGCCGGCCCACACAACAACGTTTTCTTCAGAATAAAACACTGAACAAAAATAGAGGCGATTCGTTTAACAGGCCCTTAAAGGAATCACCGCTATTTTTTTACATCCTATAATGTAAGCTCACATGCTATAAAATCAAAGACAATGAAAGACAGGAGAGATCAAACAGACAGTGCATCTTATACGCATATTAGAATAAAGGGATTATTATTATCGTTGGATGTTATCGCATTAATATAGTTAACTATCAATATCATTGCAAAACAAAGCAACCAAACTCCAAACAGCATAGGTAAGTTAAAGAAATTACTAATCATTGTCTGATTAGTTGATTATACTATTTATAAGCAAGTTATCACAGAAGGCGTGCATGGTTACCTACCTATTGTTTTCGTAGCTATACCTAATGTTTTACAGTCTATAACTTTCTGTTTAGTTTTTACATCAACTTTAAATTGTTTTTATTAATGTTTCGTACTGCCTCAATTACTTGTACCTAGTTTTGTTAGATCTTCGTCATTTAGGCGAATAAATTGTAAAACAGTGGTAAGTATTTGTGATATACCTACTAATGCAACTAAATACCAATTTTATTTCTGTGACTATCTATTTCTTCCATTTCTATTTATTCCAGACATTCTCGATTGACGGTTAGCCGTTACTCGATGGGGAATCGAACCCAGCACACTATAACAACCAAACTATAGTAAAGTGAAACAGAAACCCGATCGGAATATAATTCAGCTGTTAATTTATGGTGCATTAGGCCATGGCCGCTGTTCCATATACTCGCCTAGCGCATCGTTGCGACACTATCTTCGTACATTGTCTACAGCTAGCCACAATATAGCATGTGTGATAATTGCTTATTACATTACTGAGGTTGTTACTGAAGGAAGTGTACGATGAGATCAAAGTACTGAAGTGACTTTATCATTATCTGTACAGAAACGTCGTACTTTAAGATAATATTGTGTTCTGTGACTTTTGTTTTTAATAAATAGGTACATATTATGTAAAAAAATCTGTCTTACGCAAATTACGCTATTCAAGATATTTAAGTGATATATAGTTGAATTAAAAAAATTAAGCCAATAGTAACACCATTAAAATTATTTTCACAGTATTTATTTATTTATACATGTATTATCAAACCGGAATCAGAAAGGGATTCAAAAGTACTGTTGACATAACAAATGACACAACATATACCAAGAAAGAGTTGTATATTGATATAGTGAGTGATTAATTAATCTATTGTGTGTAAGTCTCTGCACTTAAATTATGAATATTACAAAATAACTTTGAATTACATATATCCTAGATTGACTTATACACTGTTGTGTCAACAGTACTTTTGAATCCCATTCTAATCGCGGTTCGATAATAATAATAACTATGATTCGTGTGGTGCCAAACTGCGTTAGCTAATTCAGTAAAGTAAATAGGCAAAGTAAGTAAATAAGCAAGACCGTGCATGAAGGGCAGTGTTAGAGAACCGAAAGCGTAATTACATACTTGTTGAATTATTATAACGTTTCTTATTAGTCAAAAACTTAGCTAATCTAATCTTCGTCAACAGTACCTCCTTTAGTACCGTTTGGTAGCCAGATTTGGTAGCTGCCTGCCAAATGGGAATTATGGTTTCCCGCCTGGTAGCCAGCTATGAAATGGGAATAACTTTCAGATTTGGTACAAACCTGGTTATAAATCGGTAATGATACCTATTGGGATTTTATTCCCATTTCGAATCTGGTTACGAAACCAAACGGTACAAAAGAACCTATCTGCCAAATAAGGCATAAAAGCATACGGGCTGCCTGATCGACCTGGATGCTTAAAGTAGAGGCATCGTAAGAAGTCGTTTTTGACGTTTGTTTGCACATGAAGTTCTGTAAATGTTCACAGATAGTATAATGGAGCAAATGTCAAACTTCATTGTTGCCTGTACGGAATAGTGATGTTACTACTGTTGCTGCAATTTACCGATACGTCAATCGAAATAAATAAGTAATACGATAGGAAAGGATTTTGCACTATATATGTATAACATATTGTGATCTTTTCTAAAAACCGCCAATATAAACAATTTTTTTGTAAATAGAGTTATATTAGTATGATTAAACAACTGCTTTACTTCATATAATTGAAACATAGTTTTATTACTATGAATTAATCTTAACATCACTGTTAGTAGTTACCTAATTATGTACCTATACACTACAAAGACCACACCATTTTATGTTACGTAAGTATATAAAAGTACAGCGGAGAAACCTGGTTGCCTTACCCTTAAAAGAAAATGAGATATAATCGTACAAAGTTTGGCCAATACAAATATTGCTTGCCACCATCCATAAGGTCATCGGTTGAAAAATGTTACAATACCAAACGACTTCAACGCGAAACAAGCTTTAAGACCGGCCAATAAAGCTTATTTGAGTCTATCACGTCAACACTCGTAGTTTTTACAGACAGCGCCGGGCCACGGTGACCCATACCCTGAGCCATACTCATAACTTTCTATAAAAATATATTTTTAATATTTTTGAAATGTGAATATGTCTGTGTGCTTACAAAACGTATGCATCTACTAATTTTGTTATTTTTACTATATTATACTTACAGTATATCAAACTTGAATATACAAGACCCCATTTTCATTTAAAAAATCGTAGTCATCATTTTATGACTAAACGTAATTTGTGAAAGTGGTTGTTAGGTTCAATCACACAAACATAATTGTGTCAATATATGTTTAGTTTTTATTTTATTTAGAATGTACTGATGACTCGCATGCGAGTCACGGGTCATGCGGAAGCGTTGAATCATGACCCATACGCTGAGTCCTTGGCCCTGAATGAATCAGGTTCAAGTGAAACGTAATCCCACTTACGGAGGCTCTCGCTAACAGAGGTTGTGGATGCTATGAATTTTGCTTATAGAGGTCACGTCCTATAAAAAATCCTACCTAAATGCGACTTTACGCCTGCTAATGATTCTAAGTAAGATTACCAAACACTTTTTTAATTCGGATTACCTAACACTTTTTTAATGGCAAGTACCTACCAGATCTAACGCCCTTTCGCACTTGACTGAAAATTTTACGACGATAAAATCGAGCGTTTCACAACACTATTGTGAGCTGTCAAAAACGACTTCTTACGATGCCTCTACTTTAGACAAGTCGCTAACGCTTAGTAGCGTGTCGTAGTTTTCCCTCTCTGTCACTCTTTCATATTAGTGCGACAAAGACAGTTAGCTGCCTCTCGTTTACGATTGACAATTAGGCGTTAGCGATTGGCAACTTGCACCCTGATGTCAAGTTAAAAACAGAAGTACTGGCCTATTACCGCCAACACCGAAATTCGTAATTTCGGGGATTTGTCTCGGTCACTAGAGTAGTAGTGAAAAATGTACGGTACGGTATTACCATATAGCTAACCCTATGAAAGACATGGCTAAACTTACATAATATAACGTATTAGATGTTCCAGTTCCTTATATATCAGTAACGACAGCGGAATGCCGAAGAAAAGAGCGTACTCCCACCTTAAAGGCCGGCAACGCATTTGCGACGCCTCTGGATGCTTAGCCAAGTTGCCAATCG
Source organism: Thaumatotibia leucotreta (assembly GCA_025490895.1). Lineage (NCBI taxonomy): Eukaryota > Metazoa > Arthropoda > Insecta > Lepidoptera > Tortricidae > Thaumatotibia > Thaumatotibia leucotreta. The sequence continues at coordinate 21,818 of JALPQI010007868.1, read as the reverse complement.
CTAACGCTTGGTAGCGTATCGTAGTTTTCCCTTTCTGTCACTCTTTCATATTAGTACGACAAAGACAGTTAGCTGCCTTTCGTTTACGACTGACGCTTCAGCGTTAGCGATTAGCAACTTGTCTAAGCACCCTGGTATTGCGGGTGTCCATGGGCGACGTTAATTGCTTTCCATCAGGCGATAGCATAAAAAAATCGTATACCGGATCACGGTTCACTTTGGCCCCCAGGTAAGAAGACATGGCTACACTTATACACTTACATGGTGGCACCAGAACGCGTAGTACACGCCGGAGGTGTATATGGCGAGCAGCGACAGCGCGATGCCGAAGAGGTCGTACATCAAGAACGTGTTGTAGTCGCACTCCGAGCGGCAAGAGAACGTGTGGTAGAGCGCTGACAGGGCCATGCACACCTGAAACCCAAACAGTCTTATTAATAAAAATCGCTTATTCAAAAGCTAATCTACCGTTACACTTGGACTAGCTACTACGAGAGTAATTAAGGATTAACTTTGTAATAAGAACGTTATTAATAAACATCGAGTAGCTTTGGCGTAGCAATACATTCCTTACACCGGGATTAACACGAATGTTATGGCAACCCCACATAATTAAAAAGTAAAAAGAGTGAACTACGGAATGAAATGAACGACAGCGGCCCTACCGCGAAAAACGAAATTCGTAAATTTCGAGGATTTGTCTCTCTCACTCTAATGACGCCTTTGTTTGAGTGACAGAGAAAAATTCTCGAAATTTACAAATTTCGATTTTCGCGGTAGTAGGCCAGATGACATTTTTACATTGACATTACAAACTTCACCGGCAATTTTAATTATTGGTGTTGGATATTTGGTGGAAGTTTTTAATTATTATATTAACAATGAGCCAAAAACGCATTAGGTCATTCAACTGGGATGAAGAAGAAAATGTAAATAAAAGATAAAAGATGCGGTAGATCGAAAAAATCTGTATTTTGATTTAAACTCATTTTCACGTAGTTCTTCCAGCGGATTTTTTCGTATTTTATAAAATTATACATGCCTCAATAATGGCATTACGTCCCCCGCCTCATTTAACTAATCTAAGTCCCTCAAATCGTCAATAAAATAATCGCGGTCCATTTTCTTTACACAACGAATAAGTCGCATGCGATGCAATGTTGGCCGAAAAAAAACACAGATATCAAAAAGAAAATGTTGAAATACGACAGCTTCTCTATGCTTACTCAGTCGTTAAACTAGGTGGTACCTAGGTTTAACTTTTAATACGAGTGTAAAGCCAGATTAGTATACTCCCTGCTTACTCTGCATTTATTAATATTGAAATTCACTAATCTTCAGTTACACCTCGAATTAAAGTTATGCCTTCTTTATTCCATGTTTATTAATAAGACTGAAAATGTTACATGTCAGTTATTTATAAAGATCAACTATATTCCTGCCGCATCTAGTATATAGGAACATCTTAGCGAGGCTAAGTTAACCCTTAGGTGAAAATGGTATCACACATTTTATTCCTAAAATGAGTTATGTAACCAATCGATGCCAATTAAATAGAACTATGTTGCTCAGTTTTACAGTTTTAATTGATTACTTATTTCGACACGCCGTGTCATTTCGGTCGTATCGTTTTAAGGGTTCCGTAGCCGAAATGGCAAAAACGGAACCCTTATAGATTCGTCATGTCCATCTGTCACAGCCGATTTACTCGGAAACTATAAATGATACAGTAATGAAATGTGGTGAGGATATGTGTTGCATGAAATGCTACAGGATTATGATACCATATTGTAAAAAAAATAATTGGGGTTGGGGTCCCTCCATACATGTAACTGAGGGAAAGATTTTTTTTTAGATTTATATAAGCGTGTGGGGTATCAATAGAAAGGTCTTTGAAAATGATTTCGCTTAAATAAAAAGGTTTATACATCACACTTTTATTTAAGTGAACCGTTTTCGAGATATCAGCTCTAATAGTCTGAAAAATGTGTCCCTCCCCCCTCTATTTTTTAAACTATGTGATATATAATCTAAAAAAAAATTATGTTATGCACATTAATAAACTCTATCAAAGATTTTTAGTTTGATTAAATTATATCTTATAGTTTTTGAGGTAGGTTGATTGAATTGTATTTTTTTTAATGATACAGAACCCTTCGCGCGCGAGTCCGACTCCCACTTGGCCGGTTTTTGATAGTCTATGCACCTAAGGGTTAAAGCTCTTACTCTTTACTTTTGGGTAAAGGCAGCTAAAAAGGACCGTGAGCCGCTTGATGTCAGTATAAAATAATGTCCGTTTATAACGAAAGACTTCAATTACTTAAGGCGTGTTCACAGGAGAAACATTAACCTATAAATAATTGGTATGACCCTTACAAAATAGGCAGTGACCAGTGTCGCGCTTTTATAATTTTTTGCGAGAATATTATGATGTGGATAGTCATTCCATACGAAATAAAATAATGTACAATGAAAAAACATACAGTTGAAAGTTGAAACGTTAACCTCCTCCTTTTTTTGAAGTGGGTTCAAAACTGCAACCCATTTATTGGCAATGCATTGGTTCCTATGTACTTGGGATAGATAGATTCACAATATGACAATATTTTTAAATTATGTAAATGTTGCTATTAGATTATACCTAATGAACTGGATTATATCTAATGTTTATACAAAATGTATACCATCTTCATAAATAAAATCATTCATAAATAAGGTAAGCAAATACGTAGCCGATAGTACCTATGTACTTCCGGACCCCGAAACAACGGATATGATAATAACCTATGCAGCATCAATATTATCACAGCTATAAAATCATGCTCTCTCAAATTCTATGAAACTTATGTAGGTTATGTGCCCTATAGCAGTACCTTCTTAATGTAAGTTGCAATGCCGCGTTAGACGTAGCGGTCTGTCTCAATCATAACATACTAACGGTGACCAACAGCGGACCGAAATCACACGCTCCTATAAAACATGTAACACGTAAAACTGCAATGTGCCTACAAAACTACAAACGCCAACAAAATTAACTGACCATTTTTAACCCTTAAATGCATAGTGATGTATTACAGGGTGGTCCAAACCTTGTCGTCAAAAAATTTTTTTTAGATTCCTCACGTCATGTGCTATCAGAATATACCCCATGTATGTTAGCCGATTTTTTGTAATTTTTTTTTTTGAGAAATTCTGGAATGACGAAATTTATTAATAAAAAAAAAACTATTGGGTTTTTTAACTAGTTTCTTTTTGTAAAAGTATTACTACAAATAAAGCATTTACTGACAAAAAAATCAACGTCCTCACTTTGATACAAGTAGGATAAAAAAATACCAAATTCAAAATTTTATGCTAAAAACGCATTTAATGTACGTAAATAAAAAAAAACATATCCCAGGGAATTTTCGTATTCTAAAGACCGCCCTAGACCTAGAGCCTTCGTAAAAGCAAAAAAAAAGTGGTACTTAATGATGAGGATTTTTCGGAGTAGGTCAAATAAACTTAAAAAAGCTTAAAATTTTAAAGTAGTAAAAAATTACTTGAATAACTACACAAATTGAGTTTTCACAACAAAACAGACGAAATTTTACTTTATTTTTAAATTAAAAATTTAGAAGTTTTTTTTTTAAGTTTATGTGACCGACTATTCCGAAAAATCCTCATCATTAAGTATCACTTTTTTTTGCTTTTACGAAGGTTTAAGGTCTAGGGCACTCTTTTAGATTATCAAAAATCCTTGGGATATGTTTTATTTTTTTTATTTACGTACATTAATGCTATTTTTATGCGTTTTTAACGTAAAATTTTGAATTTTGTATTTTTTATCCTATTTGTATCAAAGTGGGGACGCTAATTTTTTTGTCAGTAAATGCTTTATTTGTAGTAATACCTTTACAAAAAGAAAATATAAAAAAAAACCAATAGTTTTTTTTTATCAATAAATGTCCTCATCCAGTATTTCCCAAAAAAAAATTTTTCAAAAATTCATTACTCGAAAACTACAAAAAATCGGCTAACATACATGGGGTATATTCTGATAGCCCATGACGTAGGGAACCTAAAAAAAATTTTTTGACGTCAAGGTTTGGACCACCCTGTATATGCTTCATCTATTCTCGACTCTATTGACAACCCGTCAGAATTCAAAATTGAATAAATCTTTGTCAAGGTCATGCATTTAAGGGTTAAACCTCATTCATCACAGCGTTAAGTGCACGAATCGTTAAGGTGCATTCAGTTCAGACCAAGCGAACATTCGCTATTCTAACCTACCACTCTACGAAATTCGATCGTTACACAAAACGTGATTGGTTGATTTCGTCTTACCTACTCGATATATCCGAAAATCATGAACCGATAAAGAATTTTTTTTTTGTTATCATTCTTTGTGTGATTATCTGATTATCAATATTTATATCTATTATTTCATTTATTTCGCATAATTAAGAAAATCCACAATCTATAAAATCTTAATTGTAAATAAACAATCAATAATTGAATATGTTAAATAGTACGGTAACTAAGTAGGACATCGCTAACTAGCCATTTAGCACTACTAATTCTGTACAAACTTTTTTAATACTGCTCACAGTGTAAATTTAAAATTAACTTGTAATGTGACCCCGAATTTTTAATTTAATTAATTTTTAATTTTTACAGCTCGGTACGCATTGTAAATTGAAATGGTAAGTGTGAGAGAACCTTAAGAATAAGATCTCAGGTGACGGACGGCACATGTCAAAATAAATTTCATTAATAAGGATGTAATAAAGGTTGCAAAAGGTACACTTGTTCAGTCATTAAACTATTTTTTTTTAATAATTCAATAACAGTAAGAGTTAAGATACTAGTTTCTTAGACAAATTGATTAGTTTGATTACCTTTGACCTAAATAAGCTTCCCTTTAATGTAACGGAAATCAATAAAGACACGGTGTAGATAGCATGCAATTACTAAATATACTGCAAATGTTTTTTGTATATCAATAACGAATTTTTGTTTCAATTCAACGAAGTCTAACGGCACTTGCAAGGCAGTATATTTATGGACAGCTAGTTCTTAAAAAAATGGGAAACGAGTTTCTGAATAGCGTTAGCGACTGACTAGGTTATTAAACTTTTAAATCCTATACCTAGATCGTATCAAGCTGTATATCGTATCGATATAGAAAGTAGCAGTGCTGCCTTTCTAGTGTTATTTAAATATGCATTCAGAATGTCTACATACTTAAAATGGAAATGATTATTATTATTATTATTTACTAGTTATTGACTTTGAACTTGGAATTAAGACGTTATTTTATCCTCCTTTATTCAGCAAGACCTAAACGCGGTAGTACAATTTAATAGTTATTTGTTTTACTAGGAAGCAAAGTGATTGTTTAACTCTCGTGCAAATATTGAAATGTTTTAAGGCACGGGAGTTGAACAAGCTTTGCTGCCGAGTGAAACACAACATTTTTCACCACACTAAAGCGAGGAAACATGCGAAATAAAACTCAAACATAACAAATTATACATAAGGTATTTATTTGCAAGTACTCAACTTCCAAAAAATTAACAAATCAACAAATAATAAAACAATAACCTCAAATATTTATCTTGGCGTGGCAATGCTTAAAATAAAAAGTTAAAATTCAGGATAATTCCAAAATGAGACTCATGTAGTTATTGGCGATTTTTCTGTGATTTTCGGAATTATCCCACTTTCGCATCTCGCAATTACCCGAAAACTTGAAAATTAAGAGTGAAAGAACAAAACACGACCGAACTCGTTTAGATTTTAAAAAGAAAAAAATATTCGGATGCGTTTTGAAATGTGCATAGTGTCAACGCTTTTATTTTCCTATTGTTTTTATTTGACGTATTTTTAGAACTTTTAATTAAAAGCGTTTTACAACAAAATGTGGTATTTAACTTGGATTTTAGCATATTGAATATAATATTATGAAAGGTTCATGTGTATGAATCTGTTTGAAACTATTGAGTTTTCGAACGTACTGTCTAGTTCAAACGTCAAAAAGCTTATTGCACTTTCAGGCCGTATAAGTTATTGCTTTAGTCTACCCAGAAGATTAAAAAAAATACTTTAACCTCTAGAGATTAAAACACTGTTTTGCGCTCTGAAATTGAAGGACAAACAGCGTGTTTACGAGTCGAGCAGTGTGGTGAAAAAACTATTATTATATTTTTGTGGAACAACTCAAATTGTTTTATTTAATATTTTTCAGTTGCGATTTTTTAAGCAGTACCACTACTATGTATATAAATTTTAAATAATAGATGTCATATACCAAAGAAAAAATACAGAGTTCTCGAGGCCTAAATCACCAGTGGTTTAGGCATCAGCCGCAAAAGCTAAGGACGTGGGTTCGCATCCCACCTCCGACGTTGGTGAACTCGGTTTTTTTTTCATTGGTAAGGTAAATGTCCCCTATTACGGTATGTTAAGGGTCTCGAGACTTTGTGTATTTTTAAATAAAAATCTTAGCAAGATACCACTACAAAAGCTTTTGAATATGTTATATTGATTCTTTGACAGTTAGTTTATGCATATATTTTATAGATTTTGCTCAAACTTTTTTATATATTAATTTAATTGTGAACGTCTTATTTGCTGCCTATTACGTGATAAAATTCGGCGCTGCTCCTAATTTCGTGAACTTGCGGCCCCTATTTCGTGATAAAGATATTTAGAGTAAATGACTATTGTTTCTTTAACAAAATGTTATTTTTAACGAACTTGCTTAAGTTAAGATACCATACGGATATCATTTAAATGAAACAACACGGTTAAATGAGATCTAGCTTAAAGTTTTTATTTCTTAATAATTAAACAATATAAAATCTACCGATTTGCATACCGTAATTCTCTTTAGGCGGTTAAAAACAAACTTAAATAAATTTGAACATTAAACAATAAACAAAAAACCTCTCTTTGATTGATAACGAAATAAACATTAATTAGGGTAGACCGGGGTAAATCAGATCAGTGGGCGAATCGGATCAAGGTCCAAAATCTCTAAGGCTCGAGTTTACCACACTTTTATTCTAAGAATAGCGCTTACTCTCAGATACTAGTGACTAATTACTATGGAGTTTTGACATTACTATCCCAGAGTAAGCATTATTCTTAGAATCAAAATTTGGGTAAACGCACCCTTAGTATTTTAAAAGATTCTTCAACAATTTGAAGATTTTTTTTAAATACTAAGTGTGCTCAATAGCACACTTCAGTTGAGCAACACTTCCTCTCGTTGTCCTTAATCGTTAATTAAAAAATATACGTAGAGATTTCGGACCTTGATCCGATTCGCTTCGGTCTACCTTAAATGAAAATCAGAACATAAGTAATTAAGTATACGGTTATGTATGTGACTGTACATAATTAGGCATCAAAACACTCGTGTGATCATATTATGAAACTCGCCTACGACTCGTTTCATAAAACCACACTCGTGTTTCATGCCTCTTATTATGCGCCAGCCACATAAATAACTATTATTTTATTAAACGATCGAGGACAAAGAGAGGAAAAGTGACTCATTTTAATTGCGCTCAATTTGACGAAATGTAAAACACTAATATGGGTATTTTTGACCTTGATCCGATTCGCTCGGTGATCCGATTCTCCTCGGCCTACCCTACGAGAAAATGTGGCTCAACTGAATTGCGCTCAATTTGAAGAAATGTTTAAAACATTAAAATAGTAATATAGGTATTTTTGACCTTGATCCGATTCGCCAGGTGATCCGATTCTCCTCGGTCTACCCTACTGTCTCTCTATCGGTAAATTTACGATACTTACATGTCTGTTAGTTACCCACTACTATAGTTTACACTATCACGAAATTAGGGAAAAGTAATAAATGCTGGTTCCTAATTTCGTGATACTGACTTTTTGAAATTCCCGCGATTATTTTTTTAAGTTAATATATAAATTACGTAGATGAGTTATAAACAATCTTAAATGTAACAAACACACACAACAATAAGTAAAGTAAACCTAATTATAACCACATTTATGCTGGTAAGTAATATGTGAATTTACCTAAAAACTGTGAACTTGCGTCAGATTTAAACTCGTTTTATGAGAATTCAAGTGAAAAAAACCTATACCGGAATTAGCTCAAATTAAACTTAAGTAAATACAGTATCTAGTTTTTCATTTACAATACAATTTACTTTAGTTGTTATATTAATAAACAATCAATTAAAATAAGTCAAAAATTCCCTTATTTCGGTAGTATCACGAAATAAGGGACATACCAAAAATTAGGTGCACCTTATTCCGTGAGTCAATCAATTGCAATTTTTAGCAACTTCTATGTTTAAATATTACCTTTTTCTGTGTCAAATCGATAGTTAAAGAATTCAAAGAAACACTCTAGAAATTTCAAATCAAAAGGACTTACCTTTGGCGTTTTATGAGCTTAACAAATGAGAGCGCGAACCTTACGGCTACGCTCGGCGAGTGCACACCAAATAGCTGTTCGCGGCACACTGACTTTTCCGAGTGACATATCACGGAAAGTATAGGTATAATAATTTTGAAATTTCGTTTGTTAAAAAGCTTAAATAACGTAGATTTTTTACCCGTTTATAATTTAAACATAGGATATTCTGATTTCTTATTATTTGCGCGAAAGTGAAAACTACCGTAATAGCGTACTATCACGTAATAGTGGCCGTTTACCTTATATGACATCTATTATTTAAAATTTATATACATAGTACTTAGTGTTACTTAAGTTGGTATATGACAGCTAATAATTAAAACTATTATTATATTACGACTAATTCGACCGGTCGACCCCCAACAACTTGGCTCCAAATTATTAAAAAGGACTTAAAGCTAATGAACACAATAGACGAGTGTGATGTGGCGCAGAATTACTAGGAGGGCTGACCCCAGATGAACTGGGACAAAAGCCAGGAGAAAAAAGAAGATTATAATACGACTATCTAATAATAAATAATCTAACTATAAATAAATAGGACTTAGGTTACCAATTAATTACCAATACGCACATACCTAACTCGCATAATAGTATATACATTTCCTAACTAGTACGGGAAAACTTTTTTTCGGCGAGGGTGAAAGTTGGAGCCCGGGTGAAACGAGGGCGACAATCACCCGAGTTAAAAAAAAGTTTTTGCACGTGTAAGGAACGATTTTTTTCATAACAAGTGCGTCATGAAGAGAAATTGCCGCGCGAAGCGTGCGCAAAGTTCGTTTTTGCGCACTAGTTAGGAAAAACTATTTTAAATTCATTCAATAGGGTCATTCGAGTTGAATGATTAAAGTGTTAATTCGAATTTTGGCTATCTTAGCAAGAATATAGTTGATTAAATCATAACATAAGTGCAGAAAGTGATACAGGGTTCAATTCCAAGTATTGACCGCTATCAACAACTTTCAATTTCTCTTTGACCTTTGTGGCAACGATGATAATTAGTCGCTATAACGTATCTAAAATTAATGGATAGCTATCCAAATCGCATGTGTTTGTATTTGAACTTAGTTCACACATCATGAAGTAAAGTCCCTTGATCATTATTTAATATATATATATATAATATATACCTATTCGTTTTTCCCATACCTACACGAACTACATATTTTTGTCACCCTTTGGAGCAATTATTTCAGAAAACAATTCGCCTTGGCAAAATGGCATCAGAAGGTGACTTTTTCAAATGTCTATCCAACGACCCCACCCACCACAGTTTAGCAAATTAATATTTCTCTCCGGCTTCATTGAGAAAATAATGACACGCATATATTTAGGTACGCAGCGCATATAACCTTAACCTACACATTCTGAGATGAAATGTGAGCACGGATGCAAGTGAAAGTAAACACTTGCCCCCTCTTGAATAGATACCATGTCCCAGCGAAAGTTTTGATGCTAGACTAAAAATGTTACTGGTAGAAAATTTTGACAACTAGGTACTGGTTACACCTAATCGGTTAATGAATAGCGAAAGCGAACCGACACTTCTTTAAATACACTTGCAAAAAAATGTAAAATAATCAGTATTTATCTTATAACCAAATATTTTATAATATAATGTTAGGCACATTTGAACCTACTCATTTGTAATGTTTTCATCTGTTTTTGACAAGGCAGATTCCTTAATCATATAGGTTTTAATGTAGATTTACCTAGACATACATACATACTAAATATTCCTTGATTAAATATGACGCACTTATTACCATGATAGGACAGGTAGGTATTTGTATATATTGATTTGGGTAGTGCGGAGGTAATCGGACCGCATTTTCTTGAAAAGCTGAAGTAAGAATCGAGTCTAATAAGACGTAGTCTATACTCAGATGTTATATTATTATTACCTAATATAAAATAAATAACTTAAATAACAGCAATAAACAAATCTAATTTATAGAAATGTACATAAATGTGATTGTAAAAATACAAACTAGACAAAAATAAAACAGAATTAGAAACACCGAACACTGTGTCGACTTTTTTAATTCATCAAGACACAGGTCGGATACTTTCTCTTGAGAAAAGCAGGTCGCATCTCGGCTTTCGAGCGCTGGACCAATGCGCAGATAGCTCATATTTCGTAATATCTGCGCGCTACAGAAATTATTATAGCCTACGCAATGTGAGCCCGTAACTTTAGCACTGGAAATGGAAGTTGCCAAGAATTTTCCTTACGTTAAAAAATACATATGTCTAATAGGTATGTATTTTTTAATTGCAAATTGCTTGCAATATTGTAATAGAATTTGTTACCCTCATTTTTAGCATCAATGTTATTGTTTTAAAATGTATTTTATCAATTTTTATAAATGACGTACATTACGACAGAAATAAGTTTACGAGCTTTCAGTTTATCTCAGCATATTGAAGTAATATACCGTGAGAGTCAGAAAGGCGGGTGTACCTCTATAAATACAAAACTCGACTATACTAAAAAAATGTACTCAAAATGTACTATTTAGTACCTATTTAAAAAAAATTGTACCCCTCCGTACAAAAAGTTATTACAATGTTCAGGTACACCCGCCGTTCTGACTGTCAAGACGGCGGGTGTATGCTGGTTTACCGGGAAGCTATCGACAAATCCTATCCTCCTGAGGCCTAGTGACGTCGCTTACTTCAACCAAATTTTAACTTTGACACTATATCTATAAAGTCAAAATGTTATGTAATATATATATGACTCAGGGCCTCACGAGGCTATTGACTCAAAAAAATGTACTAAATTTGTACTTTCATATGCAGTTTCAATTTTAGTAATATAATTTGTAATCGCGGAACTATTCAAATTTACTTTTTTCGATTCTTCGTCTTCTTCCTAGCGTTTATTTCCCGGTTTTCTACGGTTCAAGGAAAAAAGAATTTAAGTAGGTATGTAAGTGTATCTAACTAAGGGCTTGTCCATTAATCACGTCATACAATTTCGGCCTGTTTAAGACCCCCCACCCCCCATGGTGATATTTGCTGATTTATTCTGGACCATAGCCAATATGACGTGTAATTTTTTGCCAACTTAAGTAGTCTTTTTAATAACACTTGAATTTACGTAGGTACTTTTTTGCCAACTACGAGGTAAATGTTCGCGAAGTTTTAAAATTTAGAGTTGAAAGTGTTTTATAAAAAAGTAATTATTTTTTTACTGGTTATAATGCTGTTCCGCAGATTCGAGTGTAACATAAAATTACACGTGATTTGTCCGTTAACCCCCCTCAACTATGGTGATAATTGGTCATTTTTTCTTGACCCGCCCTCCCCCTATACAGTATGACGTGATTAATGGACAAGCCCTAAGTACCTACTCACTTATTTTTTTTAACTCTAGAGAAGAACGAATGTCGATTCACTAAAGCTGGCGCGGAATTTGTACTGAGTGACAGCTATTTTCATAGAAAATCTGTCAAATCTGCCGGGAAATAAACGCTAGGAAGAAGACGAAGAATCGAAAAAAGTAAATTTGAATAGCTCCGCGATTACAAATTATATTACTAAAATTTAAACTGCATATGAAAGTACAAATTTAGTACATTTTTTTGAGTCAATATGATTTGTCCATAATCAATAGCTTCCCGGTAAACCAGCATACACCCGCCGTCTTGACAGTCAGAACGGCGGGTGTACCTGAACATTGTAATAACTTTTTGTACGGAGGGGTACAATATTTTTTTAAATAGGTACTAAATAGTACATTTTATTAGTATAGTCGAATTTTGTATTTGTAGAGGTACACCCGCCATTCTGACTCTCACAATATACCCATTAGACAGATTACTACAAATACCTACAGTCAATCAATTGGAACGGGAATTACGAGTAGGTACTTATGTCAAAGTGACGTCATAAATCAATTTGTAAGAAATCTCTTACTAGTTTTCATTATGACCAGTGATCAGTTTTTTGGGGTGTGTCACGGGGGTGTGGCTATAAAAAAAAATACTATTATATTACATTATGAACAGTAACATGGCAAATTGCATGGAAATACGTGTAAATAATTAAAGATTATTTTTCAAGTTACTATAGGAGACCCGCCGGGTGAATCCAAAAAACCGATCACTGATTATGACAGAGTTCTAGTGTGACCTAGGGTTTCGATTGCTTGAGCTACCTAAGTTATACCTCCATAACTTATTAATTTGGCAATTTGGCAGTAATAATATAATACTTCGTTAAGAAATTTACACGGTTCAAACACCATTTTTATCTTTTGGCTACAGAAGGTTTAACATCTTCTTAATCTCCTGATCTCATCAATGTCTTCAACTTCTGATATCTCACGAAAAACTTTACTACGGCTTTTACAGTAGGCCGTGCACTCAAATGTTATTCGACTCTATTGCGAAAAGCATAAAGTTTAAATTTATATAGTTAATATTTAGGATTGTGTTGCATGGCTAGTGTAACATGGTTTCTAAATAATAGCCCCATACTTGCAATGTGTGCGATATTGTACCTACTTTCACTGTCATTATAACAGTTTATAAAGATTATCGTCTTTGTAAACTAATTTAGTGTTGTTTTCATATTTAGTATCCATAATGCACTTTTAAGTCGATTTAAGGTGTTCGTAACTTTCCACGGTGATTTATTTACTGCTTTTTTTGCAACGCGTCAAGTTAGATGCGCTAAAAATATTGAGGATGAAAGGCAACTTCTTGAACATGGGTACAAAGTTATAGGTACATTGGGCATGTGAGGAAACGCAAAGAAAAATAAGTACTTACCATAAAACAAGAGAGAAGTATGGCGGCAACAACTTTATCAGTGAAGGTGGCGTGGATGTTGATGATGACCAGATCGTTAATCGTCAGTCCTAGCACGAGAAAGAAACCGAACAGGTGTGTCCATATGTTCATGGTCTCATTTGTCCACCAGAATATGCTGTAACAAATGATTTATCAATAAGAATGTACCCACCGAAAAGCCGTTATGCAAGAGATCTATTAGATTCTAGATCCTTCAACAGCCTCTCAACACCGTCCCAAATGACGGTGCAACGACCGTCCCACCCTTGTGGGATGCGACCCGGCCACAGCTGCAGTAGCGGAAACGCGGGAGCAGCCACACATACTCCAGGAGGAGTATTGTTTGTATATTCAGTTCAGTAATGGATAATGGATAGGATATTGATCATTGTATACATTACAAAAAAAGTTGTCTATGAGACTTAAGGTACAGACAATAGGTACATATCCACTTGCAAAGTGAGATTTTAAAAACAAAATTAGTTGTAATAAATTTATGAATAATATAAAATAATATTATTCATAAAAATCTTGATTTTTGTGTCATATGATAACATAACACTCATACATAGATAATTAATGTAATGATATATTAAAATTTTAAATAGCCTTTACCTAAAAGAGATGATTGATCTTACAAATGATGCTGAGATACCAAATACTATGTTAGGAAATTGGAATAAATTTCCTACACACCAATTAATAAGTGTGCCTGTAAAGAAATATTGCTCTACACATGGACAATTATTTATGCAATTGTAGACGTATTATTCCAGTCTGGTTACCATCACTGTTTGTGTAGCTGTAGATATATGTATGTAGCAGAATAATCTCTAATAAGAGTAATAACTAATAAGTCATGTAGCTTTTGATATGTTTATGACTAATTAAGCTATAAGAAAGGGTTGTACTGTTTTAGGGCTTATTTTCACTTTGTCAATAGAGATTATTCATCTTATGAAAACATAGAAAAACATAACCCTTGTTGACAGAGTTGAAATAAGCCCTTTTGAAAAGATACTCCTTTATTTTTAAAAATAATCATAATATACCGCCTATCATTTATTATTTATGGTCATTGAATTTTGTATTTATTGTCCAGTTATTGAACTCTACAAGTTGTTTTATAAGTCACCTAGATGGATCAGTTGTCTCTTCTGGGGCACTAGAATGTTTATGTGTAAAAGGGAAGGCCAGTGAAAGTGTATTGTAGATGGTCCTCTTCTAAATTATATGAAGAACTAATTAAAAACAGTTCTAACAAAAATCTTACTACCCAGAAACTCAACAGAGATGATGATGTGCAACTTTAAAATACTTCAAAACAATACAATGATATGCAACTTTAAAATACTTTGTTTTGAAGTATTTTAAAGTTACATACAGTAATTTTTGCAATAATAAATGAATATTTTGTATCTTGGCTTTACTTGATGACAATGATGACACAACAAAAATATTAGGGGCTGATTAGATATGGAAAGCAGAAGACTGCAGTGTTGAAGAAGATGGAAAAGGAAACAGGATAGAGTTCTGGTTTAATACTTTAAGTATACTTGTATTTTATAGAAGTGCAAACTATGTTAGCAACCCATTTCTACGAAATATCCATAATCTAGTAGAATTTTATTGTTTTAATGGTTTAGGATAATGTATGTAATTAGAGATGATTAAAAAAAAACATTGGTTTAGCAGTATTTGTCAGCCTCCTTAGCCTAGTTGGTAGTGACCCTATGAAACTGAAGGTTCCAGGGTGGATCCCGGCAAGGGCATTATTTGTGTATTTATTTATCACAAACATTTGTTCCTTGGTCATGGCTGTCTATGTGTATTTAAGTACATATATTATATCGTCGCCTGGTACCCACATCACAAGCCTTAATTGAGCTTACCATGGTACTAGATCAATTTGTGTAAGATGTCCCAAGATATTTATTATTTATTTATTATTATTATTATTTATTCAATGACATACACTCGACCATTTTGAATAGGACAAACTTTCTTCAAATGTAAACAATAACATTGTTAACAATGTCTATAAAAAGCAAGGTTAAAATTAAATTATCTTTATACATGTTCTTCTATAATAATTTCCTACAAAAAAAAGCATTTTTATTAATTTATTTAAATTAATTACCTACTTCTGGTGAAGTGTGATTGATATATTGTATTTGCCATCACCATTACTAGTAATGTTTTTATCCTACACATCAATAGAAAAGGATAATATCAGATATCAGTTATTGAGGTTTGATAGTATTTTTACATTATAAATCACTTTTTATAGCCATCTTGCACATCTTCATTATATCATCCAATCAGGGCAATAGGACAATTTCAGCTGTTTCAAATATAAATATTGGGATAAGGACCACTCAACAATAACTTATTACAACATTATAATACATTATATCGACATAGAAAACAAAACAAACAGTCTTACCTTTCCCAACATAGTTTAGTTGGTAATAGCTTTCTATATCCATCTCTTATATATGGATTGTGCTGAAGATACTCAGGGGCCTGTTCATACTTCAGTAACTTGCGGTAATTAACATATTCTATGTCTTCTTTGGTTAAATTATTGTTGTCTTCCAGCTTCTTGCCTCGATGAAGAAGAGTGGAGCCTGAACAGTAATCTCCATCTTGCCTATGCTCATCTTCTGCCTTTACAAAATAGAAATATCATACAATTAAGACCTTTTGAAAATTGATTCACTGAAATACTATTATGTTTATAATAGACATACTTAATAAAGCCGTAAACTTATTTTCTATAAAAATTAAACACGTATGAAGCAAATCCCTTATATTCCGTTTTTTCTGTTTGTACTTACTTTTTCTAAGGACATAAACTGCAAAGTTTCCGCTTGACACTCACTAACTTTCTTTGTCATAGTTAACGACATACTTAATACGCAATGCTAATTATTTTCTTACTAATGAAATGGATTGTTACAAAATGAACATTATTAGTTATTGCAATTAATATTTGTTAATGCTAAAAGTTGTCGTTACACAATAAACTGAGGAAACAGCTGACCTATAACTTATTTTTTTATATTTCTGTTACATTCATAATGATAATAATGTTATGTATTACAGAAAAAACAAAATAATTAAACTAAACACATAGCGGGCGACTGACTGCCACCTTCAATTCAATTTTTTAAACTAGTTTGCATGCAGTGTAGTGTAGTGTGTGTACTGTTTGCCTGTGTGTGTTGTTTCCGGTCCATTTCCTGTCATTCAGAATTGTGCGGTCCGTATTGAACCCTAGATATACATTTAACATGTCCAAAGCGTAATGTATGTAGTCTGAAATAGATTTTTATCCTGTATCTTATTTTGATTTATTAGAAATATCCGTTGTCAAAATGATTCAAATTATTTTTTTATAGTCTTGAATCAACCTGTCAGTAGAAAAAGACAGCAAATTCAAATTTTCAACTATAGTCTGAGATTTCTAAGGCCGGCCTTACTCATCCGGAATCAGAAATACTCTTAATTCATATTAGGCCCGCCTTATACATCCGGAATCAGAGTAAGTATTCATAATATGAATTCATAATCTTATTCCGTTCTCTTGCCTCACACATCCGGAATCAGAGAAAGAATTCATAATTAACATTCAGATTTCAGATTGACATGTAACAGTTGTCTTGCGAAAACATGAATGTAGGATTAATATGGATTTGACAACGTTATAATAATAGCAAGAACGAAAGGGATGGTCTTATGAAACTTTTTACTAGTGGAAGTGAAAAGGAACGATAATCGTCCGTCCTTATCACTGTGCCACTATTTTTTGTGTGTGTGTGCATTAGATGCTAAATGTAAGTGCCAGACAAATGCGTTGAATACGTCACTAAGTGCCTGTGTGGCACTTTCTTCTTAGTAGTAAGTGACTATGTCTATCCCTCTTAGTGGCACACTATGTGCGGCCCCTCGTGCGAAAACGTATGAAGACAAATACGTGATCGCGACCAGAGTCGTGACATTGACAACCTAAGCAGTAAGCATAGACAATTAGACATACGGAACGACGTTTTGTCTATGTGTTCCATGAATATAGTATAATAATGTATTCATAATCTTAAATCAGAATGTGTGTGTTGGTACTCGTTATTGTATAGAAAGATGTGCGTTCTGAAATTTTTAATACTCTGAATTCATAACGCAATCTGAAAAAATCAGAATGTGTATGGTCAACAGCTAAATTGTATGCAAATCAGTGCGTTATGAATTCATAATATGAATTAAGAGTATTCATTCATATTCTGATTCCGGATGTGTAAGGCCGGCCTTAAACTCCATTTTTAAAGACGCGCCCTTTTCTACTGGCAAGTTGATTTACTTTTTCTCACACACACGCGGCGAACATGAGTGTGGAGCCAACACAAGCAATCTGCGAAACCAACGATAAAGCCTTGAAACCGTCACACATATGAATATACCGTTAACATATATGAATATACCGTAGACCGTAAGATAAAATATACCAAAATATATGTAACTCTCTCTCTCTCGCGCCACAACTTTCCTTCCATATGGCATAGGTATTATAGTAATATATAAAGTAAGATTGTAAGTAGTATACCACGGCATCGTTCCACATGCTAGCTACATTGGGAAGATACAATCAATTTGTTGAGATTAGCGTTTATCTGAGTTTATCATAACTTTTCCAAATTTTAAATCATTAGGTTCGGCGGTTCTCAATTTTCCTTTTGTACCTTTTTAGTACGGAACCCAAAAAAATACATTCATAGATATTAGATATTTAGCTACTACCTTGGTCATTATCCTGTATTTTAATATAATATTATCACTGGCCATAGTCATAAACGAATCGCAGCATGTGGAATCGATTTCGCTTGTTGTTCGCGCCTTCGTGCGAAGCGCGAGTTTATAAGACTTGAAGTCATTATGAATTATGAAATGTTATAGCTTAATATGTTGACAAGTTAATTTCTCATATTTTTATATTATGGTTATCTGGTTAAGATTAACTTGTTTCCTGTACAATTTTAGTGAAAACAGAAAAAAAAAGAAATAACCAGTTACAGCTGGTGCCGTAAAACAAACTGATCAGTATGCTAAGCACATGATTGGCGCGACAGTATCTCGCCGCGAGATAGTCTATCCGTCCCTCTTTTGTTAATATAGCTAGTGAAGGACGGGAGATCTATCTCGCGGTGACATACTGTCGCACCCATCATGTGCTAAGCCTGCAGGGTGCTTAGACAAGTTGCCAATCGCTTCAGCGTCAGTAATAAGCGAAAGGCAGCTAACTGTCTTTGTCGCACTAATATAAAAGAGTGACAGAGAGGGAAAACTACGATACGCTACTAAGCGCTAGCGACTGGCAACTTGGCTACGCATCCAGCTGACGGTTGGTGCTACCATCTTGCCGTGAGTGAAAATTCGTAAATTTCGAGAATTTATCTCTCTACTCTAATAATTTATATCAACGTCGCGGTATGTTCTCTCCGGGAACTCGCGCCGTGAGACGCGCACGCGCTCATAGCGCGAGTGAGGAGCGGAATACGTCCTACCGTCACATCGTAAATTTCGAGCATCCTGTTTGTGTCACTCCCCTACGAAAGGGGTTATCGGAGTACGACAATACAAAATGCTCGAAAATATAAATATTCTAAGTTCAGAGTAGGATCACCATTGGCCTGTCTTGGCATTTAATATGTTGTCTTATTTCCCATTTCTATAAAACTTTAGAAAAAAACTTTTTCTGACGAAGTAAACACGTGTTACATTACACGTGGCACAATGAAACTTGCGAAGAGAATGATATTTTATGAAGGCCTCTTTTTAATTTGATACTGAACATCATATCATTAAATATCAGAACGGTAAGCTCGCGCCAGTTTAAAAAAAAAAACATCGCATACCTCCGAAGGAAATCACACTACATTACTCTCCGAGAAGAGGGAAAGTTTCATATTGCAAAAATGTGTTTGAAAATAGCTTCTCGCAATCCAAAAATAGCGCCGTGAATTCTTCTTTGAGGCCAAATCGTCATATCCGGAAATAAATAGTTGCCAGATAATACTTATTCAAGTTGGTAGGGACAAATAAATTAAAAGGTTTATTGTGCTTAATTAATATCAGTCTTACAATTTAAAAGCTTAGATAAAGCTGATTGGTAACTTTAGTCTATATGATACTTATTTTAATAAATGACTTAAATTTTTAAAGTCAACTTTTATCGACATAAAATAAATAAACCTTTATATTTAAGCAATAGCAACATTGCTCGGCCTCTAGAAATGGTCGATTTTCCTGTTTGCTGTTCTGCACTCGTCGAGAGTGTGTTAATTTTGTTATAAATCGCGCTCTATTCTGAATATTATTATTTCTTAATATAAGTTATTTTTATATTTTATTTAAGACTCGAAAAACTGGTGTTATTGTGCATAAATGATTATTACTGCATAAAACGACTCAGTGGTACTTTTGCGTTGAGACGGGAGCCATCTTGCAATCTCTAATCAAAGGTCCTTGGCTCACAGTTTCGTTGTCTAGTTGAAAGTCAGTTTATTCCATCATAAAATAATCAAATGGCGTTAAAACGAATTAATAGGGTACGTATTGTTTATCGTGTTTTCTTTTTATATAAATTAAATGTCCTTGAACACAGTGTGGTAAAATATGTATCCAGACTTGGAAGTGAACGTTTCGTCATTGTGAATACCTATTATCGAAATTCCTTCTGGATAATTCCTTGTGCGTGATTGTTTTACTGTAAAAG
This sequence comes from Thaumatotibia leucotreta, assembly GCA_025490895.1. Classification (NCBI taxonomy): domain Eukaryota; kingdom Metazoa; phylum Arthropoda; class Insecta; order Lepidoptera; family Tortricidae; genus Thaumatotibia; species Thaumatotibia leucotreta. The sequence continues at coordinate 1,786 of JALPQI010007868.1, read as the reverse complement.
TGTGGACATCAACATTTTACAAGTTACTATACGGATTCTGTAAAATAACGGTGAATCAATGTTCTACGTAGGTGACAATTCTGTGCACACGGCGTACATAAAATGTCGGAATTATGTGCCAATTCTGAAGTTTTCTCGCCGTTGAATACTGTGTGAAAAGTGAAAATATGGAAATTTAATCGCACACGCTTATATTACGAAAGGATTATGTCTGGCAGACTTGGTTTCATGTTCGCGATCAAACCTCGAGTTTATTTTGCAAATGATGACATGTCCGACTGATTTTGGTATTGTTTCTGGTCTTGTTGTGACACTGTGTACACGTTTTGCCGTTTCACTTTCAGGAATTACAAGACCTTGGCAGAGATCCCCCGGCACAATGTTCTGCAGGACCACACGGTGAAGACCGTGAGTACTTACCTATTGATCTACGTACCTATAGTTTTTGTGAGTCATTGTCGCATTACAATAATAGTGAGAAATTATTGTCAATGGTTACAATTTCATAGCAGACTCGGGTTGGTGAAAGCTTTACAATGATTCTCAATAGACAAGTGATGTAAACACTAGCCAGTTTACAAGTCCTTGTACTCAACTACATGAGCTAATTTTAAACATAAATTAAGATTAGTGAATACTTAGCTGAATGAAAACCTAATCAATCCACCATGTAAACATTTCATAATTATAAGGATACTTTTGTTTGGATATAGAAACCCTTTTCAAGGAGAGTCTGTTTTCCATTTTGCTGCAGTAGAGTTTTTTTTTTCAATATTTTAATAACTTGATATGTTGTAGCTCAATATGTGTATTGTCTAATTGAATTTTTTTATTTTTAGTTTTCCATTGGCAAGCCACAATTATGGGTCCAGTAAGTAACATTTTAATAAAATGAAATTTGATGGATATCATGACTTATTTAGCAGTCATTCTAAATAACAATGTTTTTTATTTTGATTCCAGGTTGACAGTCCCTATCAAGGAGGAGTATTCTTCCTGACTATACATTTCCCAACAGATTATCCATTCAAGCCACCCAAAGTTGCATTTACAACACGTATCTATCATCCCAACATAAACAGTAATGGCTCCATCTGCCTTGACATTCTGCGCTCACAGTGGTCCCCAGCGCTTACCATATCTAAAGGTAATCTCTTTCTCTAGGCACACCCTCCAGATTCTATATTGTGCACTAGCATAAGCTAAGCAGTCGATTGGATACGGTTAGTGTAACAGGCTGGTATAACAGATGAGTGCATCTCTTAGTAACATATTTTTGATGTAACAATCTTGAAATAAATAAATATAAAACATCTACTTTAAAATTACTATCATGATTAAAATATGTATGAAATAAAAAAAAAATACTGTAGTGGCTTAGATGGCCACTGTATCTTCAGGTAATCTATTTGGATGTATGTTATCAGAAAACACTAAAAGAAAGATTGCTCTATTGTTAAATAAAGTATACAGTTCATATTGATACTTTATGACTGACTTAGCATTTTTTAATAATGGTCACAAGTAAGCATAAGTAGCCAACTCTGCTTGGTCATTGACCCTATGCATCTTTATCTGATAATAAATTGGTTTGATTCCCTTTGTAGTTTTTACATTGCATGCATTTTTAGGCCTATTTTAATATTCGTTTTTTCATTTTATTTTCATCATTGTTATACAACCATGAAAATACTTTACAATGGAATGAAACAACAACTTTCACAATAGTTGAAAATATAGACAGCTCCTGATTTTTACTTAGGATTCTAGATTAGAGTCAAAATTA